>JAAOAW010000178.1:0-105522 GCA_013186925.1 Fusarium succisae | reverse complement strand
TAGTATTTTAATATTTACTATTTTTATTAAATATCTTAATTTTAATATAATACTATAGAAAAAAGCTTAAAATTTTAAATTTTAAAAAAATTATAGCTTTTCTTTACTTTTATAAACTTAATTATAAAGTTAAATAAAATACTTAATAAGATATTTTAAGTTTAATAATACCTTTAAGCTTTTAAATACTATAATCATTAGTTTTAAAATATTATTACTAATTTCTTAATTTAGCTAGTAAGGTTTAGAAAAATAGTATTATTTTAAAAACTTTATATAAATTAAAAACTTATTAATAATATACTTATAATTATTATATATAGTTTTTAACACTATTATATAGTAATTTAACTATTTAAGTATTAAGTAAATTATTTTTTATTTTTTAATATATTTTATATAGCTTATTATATAAGGAATAAAATCAAGGAGCCTTTTTAGCCATGTGTCGGGACTTTTGCCGACCCACTGTAGTAAGAAGCATGCCCTTACTAAAACAGGTCAAGGCGGATGTACACGCTTGAGGTTAGGGCATAGAGAAATCCGTGAATAGAAAAGGCGGGGCCACGCGATGCGTTGCGAAGTGTGACATGAAGAGTGGAGGGGGAAAGGAGATAGCAACAGGGTAAAGTGGCGCAGCACGTATCTGGGTACATGTATGTGTGTGTATGCATGTGCATAGAATGCCTTTTAATGAAATGGATACGGAAGAGCTTTATACAGAAGAACGTGGCCTCGTGTTTCATATTGCATAAATGGCGTGGCGTATCTCGCGTCGCGTAGCCTGACCTTAGCGCGCTTTCGAGCGCCACAAAGACCGCGTCGCTCCATTGCGTGTGAGTAAGTCGGCTGGAAGCGGGGAACTCTAGACTGGGGGGACGATAGGTGTAAAGTAAGATAGGCGAGTCTTTATGTATCTTGAGCTCCGGCGAACTGAGCATGGAAAGGATGGTGTCCTAAAAGTAACTGGCTAACAGATTATGCCAGAAGGAATAGCCTACGCATATTCTAGGCGTCTAGCAGCCTGAATGCATTAGATCTAGATGTTGTCGCCACCACTTTTATGCTTGATTATACCCTTCTTTAACAACGAGGTTTAGCTACATCGGCCAATACTCTGTCGTCAAAACGCATCTTCCGGCTCGCTGATACTTTGCAGCCACTTCTTGTCAATAAGCAAATCCAACAGGATAATTTGAAGATGCTGGCAATGAATCATGGTCGAAGGAGTCTGGCAATCCAAGCAGCCGCCAGTCAGCTTATTATTGCACTGCCAAGTGCTATGACCCGATCCGTCAGGCAATTGGTTGGGGGATGGTTGACTGTGTCAGCGCGTCAGACGTGGCACCTAGCCTTTTATCCATGTCACATGTGTGACACTCACAGCAAACGTCGATGAGTGACTTGAACAGACAGTATTGACCACACTTTGCAGGTTGGTCAGAGGTCCCACGTCAGAGTGGAGAGTAAGACAGGATCAGACGCAGGGATAAGGCGCCAACAAAATGTTCGGGGATGACGTTTTGTTGGGTGCTGGTAGACAGACTATGAGTTGCCTTAATGGAGCCAACGGTCCCAACGTCAGCGTTCTCAGATCTCACGTCTTGCGACATAAGTTATTCGTCTCCCGACACTGAATGCTTGTCAGACTCGTACAATCATCTCCAATAACGCCTTTTGTACCTGTACCCTTCCAGTAGCCCTACGATAGAATGGCGCATACCTCCGGCATTACGCCTTTATATCAGGTTTTCAATCCACCTTTCACTATCGAATCGCCCGGATACGAGAAAAAGGCGAATGAAACTGTTCCTCGTCGACACCCAAGGGCTCGCGATGGCCTGATTGAACGCCCATCAGAAGATGTCCGCACTGTTTTCGACATCATTCGCCGCAGCGCACGAATGTTCCCCGAAAGCAATGCTGTCGGTTCTAGAAAGCTGGTTCAGCTCCATAAAGGAACATATCAATTCGACAAGAAAGTAGACGGCAAGGTCCAGAAAGTGGAAAAGGAATGGACATACTTCGAATTATCTGGCTTTTCTTTCTTGACATACAAGCAGTACGAGAAGCACTGTCTTGAAGTCGGCTCAGGCCTACGAAAGTTGGGACTTGGACGAGGTGATAAAGTGTTTCTATTCGGGTCCACGAGGTATGTAAATCACCCCCAGAGCGTTTTGATTTTTCATTCTGATCGGTTCGACTTAGTGCGCAATGGATCGCTATGTCGCATGCGTGTGCTACCCAATCCATGTCAATCATCACAGCTTACGACTCTCTTGGATCGACCGGCCTTGAACACAGTCTCGTCCAAACTCAGGCTGAGGTCATGTACATCGACCCATATCTGCTCAAAACTGCTGCAGAGCCCCTCAAAAGGTCAAAGGTTCACACTTTGATCGTGAATGAAGCATCCATATTCGGCGGGTCAGAACTCCTGGAAGAGTTCCAGACCTCACATCCAAAGATAAAAGTGATTAGCTTCGATGATCTTTGTAAGGCTGGTGAGAGAGAAATGGTAGATCCCGTCTATCCCGAGCCCGATGACCTCTACTGTGTCATGTACACTTCAGGATCTGGGGGTGTTCCGAAAGGCGTACGCATTGCGCACCGAAATCTCATTGCAGGCAGTAAGATGACCTCCGTTTACTTCTCGTTACTCGGAGCTGATTTGCATTTTAGTTGCCGGTCTTTATACCTGCGTCTCTGACTGTGTCACTCATAATGACATCTTGCTTGCATATCTTCCGCTTGCCCATGTCTTGGAAATGGCTCTCGAAAATCTCGGGTACTACTTTGGCGGTGCTGTTGGCTACGGCAATCCACGGACACTATCTGATACGTCTGTGAGAAACTGCGCTGGAGACATGCGTGAACTGGCGCCTACAATCATGCCCGGTGTTCCGCAGGTGTACGAGACTATTAGAAAAGGCGTCATGACTCGACTCAACGCAAGCGTGCTTCTTCGAACCTTGTTCTGGCGTGCCTTTGCATACAAGAGTTTCATGGTCAAGCACAAGTTACCTGGTGCTTGTCTACTTGACAGCATCGTTTTTGGCAAGGTTCGAGAGATGACTGGCGGCAGAATCAGGTTCCTCTTCAATGGTGGAAGCGCCATCTCTCTGTCGACGAAGCACTTCCTGTCCCTCGTTCTTGCTCCGATGTTTACAGGCTATGGTCTAACTGAAACCTGTGCAAACGGATCATTAGGATCCCCCCTTGAGTTCACCCTCCATTCCATCGGTACAGTCCCGGGATCCATCGAGGTCAAGTTGGTATCTGTCCCCGAATTCGGCTACTCTGCCGATACGAAGATACCGCAAGGTGAGATCTTGATCAAGGGCGGGGCCGTTATGTTGGGATACTATGAGAATGAGGAAGAAACCAAGAAAAGCTTTACTGAAGATGGTTGGTTCAAAACCGGAGATGTTGGCGAGTTCGATGCTGATGGCCATCTTCGCGTGATCGACCGCATTAAGAACCTGGTCAAGTTACTCAGTGGCGAGTATGTTGCCCTAGAGAAGCTGGAGGCTATCTATCGGGGTGTGCAGGGTATCATGAATGTCATGGTTTATGCCAACTCTGAGCACTCCCGACCTATCGCCGTCGTGATGCCCAACGAGACCTCTCTTCTCCATATGGCTCGCGAGATGGATATTGATGAGCATAGCATGCACAGTGATCCTCGGATTCAAGAGACTTTGCTGAAGGATCTGCAAGCAGCTGGGAAACGAGGCGGTCTATCCAGTGCCGAGATTGTTGCCGGAATAGTTATAACACCAGAGGAATGGACTCCAGCAAGCGTAGGTTCACCCATGATCCGACACGTGAATCTTTCTGACCTAATTACACAGGGCCTTGTCACCGCTACTCAAAAGCTTAACCGGCGGGCTATCAACACCAGATATAAGAGCGAGATCCATGAGGCACTCAAGAACGCCTGAATGCGTTTGTGTATATTATGGATGAAACCAGATACGTAGCTCAGGAGACAAGCTTCCGGGAATGCTTGGTAGTTGTAATGCTGTTGTATGTTGTCGAATCTCAACCGTATGTTTGAAGAACTGTAGCCTCTGGTTTCGAACTACTAGACTATTATACCGGACTCTTTGACATGTGATTGTTACTATGGAATGGCTACCCCCACTGCAATGCTCGAGCAGATATGGAGAATGACGGGCCAAACCCCAGAAGTCATCCGGGAAACCCTGGCCATCAGACAAATTTGAGGTCAATGAAGTTCATGCCTGGGTTCATAACGCAGCACAATCCCGCCATGGAGCGTGAAATCCGATTCTGGCGCCAGTCGGTTCACTTGTGTGTCAGCCCATACTTCCTGGGCATGTGCACAAGATCCGAAATGACACAAGAACTGCTCCCGCGAGTACACTCGATCCCTATCATTGAAACCCCATGGAGGGTCTGGGCGTCTGTTCGTACGCTCATACTCTTCAACGCGGAACTGACATCCCTTGCAATTCATACCTCGTTCCACCCTGTCATTACTCAAATCATACCACGGAAACGCAGCAGCTGCCATATACCGGTAGCAAAAGTCATGTCTTATTTCGTCGTGTGATTGATCTTGCGGTTGATGTGAGAGGATCGACTTTGGGATTCTCTGAGAAGAGTCAAGAGATCTGAGCTTCTCAACAACAGGCTTGGCCTATACAAGGTATCTGGGTCTCTTGACGCTAGGCCACGGCTGTAGAGAGTATTTGCCGTAGACCACTCGAAGTTTAGGCCCACATATCTTTTCAATCTCCTTGCTTGAGCTGTGCACTGCCTTCGCGAACGCTTTCGGTACCGGGACGGGGAGAACGTGCAGGTCGACGGAGATTTGCAGGCAAGTGAAGCAGCATCGCTGGCAAGTAAGAAGATACAGGAATGTTGCAAACTTTCCGCAAAGCTCGCACTCATAGCTGATGAGCGTCTGGTAGAAATGGCCAATGGTGAAAAGATAACCTAGCTCTGCCTTTAGTAGTGGTTTCAGCCCCTGAAGTCCATGCTTCACCACAGTTTTATACTCGCGTGATGCTGTCGTTATGCTGCGTGCACGGTTGTTGACGCGCCGAAAACGCAGATATGAGAGAATGTCAAGTTCTCGGAGTATCATGAGAGTCAACTCCTCGGGCAGTCGACTCAAGGTACCTAGGCCTGACGATGAGACGCTGTCCGGGGTGGACAGTAGAAATGGGGCATTCATCTTTCGCTCATCCGTCCGTACCAAGACCCTGTCGAATTCCCTCCTGTGGTATGTAGAGGCGTCGATAATTGCGTCTCCGTCCTCTCCGATATCCGTGTTAGCTGCCATTGCTGCTAATCTCAACAACGAGTGATGTTTGATGATGAAGCCTGAGGGTACGTGAAATGAACTTGGAAGTATTCGATCTGCAAGTGAGTCTAAGATGAACTGCAAGTGAAAGCGATCTTAGCGACACATATTGGGCCCACGATTTATTTATTATGTGACATTGCTAGGCTGTGCAGAAGTCACAAGGCAAAACATCCAGGCTTTCCCCGCACTTGGGCTGATACCAGTTGTTGGGTGACTCTAGAGCTGTCTGCCTTTTCAGTCAGCCTTGGTCCTTCACAACGACCATACTTATTGGACTATGCACAGCCCAGGAGCGATTCAACATCATTAATATACGAGTGAGGAGCAATTGTAAATTCATGCTTCCATATGAGACAGGAACTTATTTCTGCCTCATGAGTGAACGGAATACGCTCGTTTCGTACTAGGGCTTACGACCATCCAGCTACGCCGTACAGCAAGGAACCCAACCGTGATTACTGCCCAACAAATAGGACAAGGAAACAGTGTAAAATCACCAGCACATTTCATTCGCTAGCATCCAACTCTGCTTTTCCGTAATTTGAGAGGCCCCTCGAGTGAAAGGTCTCAGAGACTCATAGACCAAAGAAGCTTGTCTATCCCACCGCCGTCATACCGCTCAGGTATATGATATTCCAGTGGAGTCACAGCTTCGATCCCACCTCTATTCTCCTCTTTGATCTGCGTAGCACTATCTCGTGACCTTTTTAGTTCATTAATGATACGTGACATGGTCTGAGCATCGTACAAACCCTCCCTTCTGTGTGATGCGGCAAGCATCTGAGCAGCTCTTGTAGCCACCGAATCGTCTGAGCACTTGATTGCCAGTGCGAACAATGGAGCTACAACTCCAGTTTCCAGCGAGAAATTGCGCCGCGGAGTCTTAGTAGCACTGGGAGAGGCGTTGGCCTCTATAGTATGCTTGAGCAAAGTCTCAGCCAGATCAAGTATGTGATGAGCGGTTGGATTCGGCGAAGCACCAAACACGCCGTGATCTTGAGGGAACTTTGATCGCAATATCATTTGGCAGACGTGGAAGTGAACGAGAAGTGTTCGAATACCGTGCAAAGTTTGGTTATCGTGTTGATCTCTGTTCTCGAATTCGTTAATGCCTTCGATCCAGGCATCGTAACCCTGTTCCAAAGAAGACCTCTCTTCCAATATGTCCAAGCTCAGCGACTCTTTCGTTTCCTGATAGAATTCGACGTTCTTGTTGACAAAATGATACAACCATGCTTGAAGTTTAACTAGTCGTTGCTGAGCATCTTCCAGCCCTAAGAAGCTTGTGCGTGGCGGCAACAAACCATGATCTGGCTCTTCATATTTATACTCTGGCGAAGCAAGAATTGGTATCCGGTCGTCTTCGAAGAAACTGGCTTGCATGTCCAGGCGCTCGAAAATGGTGGTTAAGCTCTCGATGCCCTTGGACTCATCGGTAATGTTTTCACCTTGACTAGACACCAGGAGCTTGAGGCCGTTGCTGAGATGTTGGAGTGCTGCACTGCGGTCACCGATGGCGCTTTCGCAGCAATAGAACAGAATGCAACAGACCAGAGCAGTCTTTGTAGTGCCATCTGATGGTTGGCCTATCCGCTTTCCCAGTGATCGTAGAGCTTTACCGTATAGACTCAAGGTTTCGGGACTGGCTACCGATGCTCTGTCAGGACTTGAAGATATGTAGTCTAGGTGGAGTGAGCTCATTGCAACCAGGGCCTGGCGCACCACTAGATCTTCGTATCCAGCCTGGAGCACAGTCTGAGACCAGAAGTCCGATGCCAGAAACCCCGAGATATCCTCTGATCCTTGGACACAGAAGTAGTGGAGCAGTCTCCGGTCCTTCTGGCTTCCAGGAATCTTGAATGGGATGGAGTAGCTGGCGATGGGCAAGAGAGCTGATGATCCTGATGGAGTGGCTGGGCTGGATTCGCTCTCTGAAGAGGCCGATGCAGCACCGTAGTCACATATCCATCCAGACCGAAGACATTTCGCGCAACTCGGCTTACTCTCATCACACTTTATCCTTCTTTTGCTGCTAGGATGTTAGTTACTTGTCTCCCATTTCCTTCCCGAATGTAAAGACCACTGGTATGAGAAGATGTAAAGCACACTGACCGGCATGTTTGGCACCCTGTTCGCCTCCTTGGAACACTACTTCTCGTCCTCTTCTGAACAGCCAGTGCATCTCGCGAGGACATTGTTCGGTGTTTCATTGTTCCCCGACTTGGCCGCTCGGTGGAACTGTAGGAAATGAGCCGTAAGCACTAGCAAGCGAAGCCACTAGGGGGCTTGCCTGTCTCACCCCGCCATTTGCTGGCGCCCGAGACCCCGACAAGTCGCTAATTCCATAGGCGATACACAGAAGATGAATATAACAAGAAATTAAAAGTCTCTCAAGATCACAGTGCGATTGGTCTCAGCGTATGCTGGAACCAGTGTAGGATTATCTATCCTATCGTGCTCGAAAGATTATATCTTATCAGTTGCTTCATTCCGTTTTAGCCGGATGTTATGGATCCTTCGATCCTTCAGAATTTCAGCTAAACCTGTTGTAGTGGTTCAAGGAGGCCTCATCACAACACGTGACACTTCTCGCAATAGAATTGGTCTCAGTTTTGCTCTGCCATGGAAATGATGGCCATGGCTCGATTGATTCAGCAAAGTGCTTAACATGGAACAGTCAGACGCCAGAATAAGCAGTCCAGAGATATCTGCATCTCCAGGGCAGCAAAGCCATGACATTGAACTTGAGACAGTAAAAAAAGCCAAGGAGAATTCATCATCGAAACATGCGGAAGCGTTGCAAGTTGATCAAGGCAGGCAGCCGAAGCAGAAAAAATCCGTGGCCTTCAAATTGGCTCTCGTAGGTTTGTCTGCTACACTGTTCGTATTCCAAATAGATGCAACAGCACTTGGCATTGCATTGCCGGTAAGATCATCTTCATCTTTCGTACTCCTCTCATCATCGCTTTTGTACTGATATTCGTACCAGACAATAGCCAATGACCTCAGAGGCTCGAGTCTAGAATCCTTCTGGGCCAATCTATCCTATACACTATGCGGCCTTGTGATGCAACCGGTGTGGGCAAGCATATCAGACGCATTCGGCCGAAAACCACCGCTCTACGTCTGCATTGGACTATTCTTTATTGGGTCAATTACATTTGCTGTTGCTCAGAACATGAAGACGATAATCGTGGGCCGTGTACTCCAGGGTTTTGGCGGCGGTGGCATTGATGTTCTTATTCAGGTCATCCTCGCCGACATGACAACACTCGAGGAACGATCAAAATATCTGGGATTAATGGGGATCCCAAATGCGGTGGGCAATATTCTTGGACCTTCTGTGGGAGCCTTGTTCTCTACGTATGCCACTTGGCGATGGATTGGGTGGATCAATCTCCCCATTCTTGGGATTGGAACCCCCTTGGTGTACTTCTTTCTCAAGTTACGGCCTGTCACGATTGACGCATCGCTTGCTAGCAACATCGAACGCCTTGACTGGATTGGAATGGGTCTCGTTGTCTCTGGGATCACAGTCTTTGTGTTGCCGCTAAGTTGGGCTGGCTCCTTGTTTCCATGGGCCGCATGGGGGACCTTGGTTCCAATGATTCTGGGGTTCTTGGTGCTTGTCGCTTTCGTCTTTTACGAAGCGAAGCCTGCAGCACCAATCATGCCTCATCGGCTGTTCCACTCCATCACTGCCAACATGACATTGCTTGGGGGGTTCATTCATGGAGCCATCCTGGTTTCGTTACTTCAGTATCTGCCTCTGATTTATCAAGCCGTGTATCTGCAAACGCCGATCAAGTCAGCTGTCTTCCTTCTGCCAACTTCCATCATTAGCGTGTTCATCGCAGTAATCTCTATGATGATGGTACCATTGTTTGGAGGCTATACCTGGCTACTGAGGCCCTCGTGGGCCTTGTTGGCTCTGGGTACCGGAATCCTGGCAATCCTTAATCTCAATTCGCCTTCATCGATGCTCTATGGACTTCCTGTGATATGGGGAACAGGTGTTGCTCTTCTTCGACTCAATCTTCTACCGATGCAAGCTAGCGTCAAAAATGTCGACGACACAGGCGTTGCAATCGGGCAATTCTCCACGATTCGTATGTTTGGAGGTTTGATCGGTTTGACCATCGCCTCTGCAATATTCAACACTGTCTTTGCAAAGTCTATCACCTCTAGCTCGCTGCAACTTACAGGGCCTCTGGCACCTTTAGAGGACGCTTCAAAAGCCGTTGCTTTCATCAAAGAACTCGGGTCTTTAAAAATTTCTCAGGGAACACTTGATGAGCTATTAAGAGTCTACCTCGAATGTTTCCGCACAATCTTCTACACAATGACAGGCTTGAGTGCTTTGGGACTGCTGACGTCAGTGTTTCTTGAGGAGATTGACCTCAAGAGCCAAGGCCGTGGCAGTCAGCGTTTCGAAGACTAAGACATGAGGCAATTGCCATCAAATGACTACTTGCAGAAGAGACAAAGCCTATCTTAATTCCTTCACATCTCGACAATGATCCCCATTTTAGAAAGACAATTCTCATATGATTCAATAATGATAGACGTAATTCTAGATAAATAATTGTAATTCCAAAGCATTCCCGAACCTGATTATCTGAAAGTTCCAACTCGTTCTCCCAGGCATCAGATCTCGTCATGGTCGATGCGGATGACGACCTTGGCAAAGTGCTTCTGCTCCTTCAGCTTCCTGTAAGCCTCCTTGGCATCTGCCAGCTCAAAGACCGTGTCATCATATACAGGTTTGAGCTTATTCTCATCGATGTATCGCACAAGATCCTTGTACTGATTCTGGTTACCCATAAGGAACCCACGAATAGTGCACGTGGACATGAGAGCCCCCATCATGGGAACAGGTTCCGTGTTTTGCGCAACAGCGCCAACGACTTGGATAGACCCATAAGGACGCACTGCTTCGAGTGACTGCTTGAGTGTCTCATCACCGCCGATATCTATGATCATATCGAAACCTACTCCGTTAGGTGTCAAAGAACGGGCCTCTTTGCCCCAGGAAGTAACATTCTCGCGGTAGTTGACAACGTGAGTTGCACCAAGCTTTTTCAACTTCTCCACCTTCTCCTGAGATGAAGTAGTCGCCACGACAGTGAGCCCAAAGGACGATGCGAGTTGCAGGGTAGCTACACTGACGCCTCCAGTTCCCTGAACCAGGATCCAGGTTTGTGGTCCAATTTTGTCTCTGCCTAGCTTAGAGAGAGCGTTCCACGCCGAGATCCAGGTGACGGGGAGAGTAGCAGCTTGAAGCCAATCGAGAGACTCCGGCGCATGGACAAGGGCGCTTCCCAAGAATACTCCATGGGTACGAAGCGTTCCTCTGGTCCCCAGGCCGAGCATGGTCGGTACATCTGACATGTTAACATCGGCATCGCTGCCTCTCTCTACCACCACGTCTGGTGCAGGGAAAGTGATGACTCGATCACCAAGTTTGTAGTCTTTGACAGCAGAACCAACAGCTTCGACTGAACCTGTTCCATCACATAGAGGTACCATTGGTGGGGTTATAGGACCAAATTGCTAGACTTTGTCAGTTGATGTTAACGTCGACGACTTTGAGCATCTAGATACGTACCGCTGATGCAGCAATGACGAGGTCTCGATAGTTAAGACTGGCCGCATGGAGTTTGACTAAAACATCATTTGGACCGAGCTCATCTTGAGACGGAATGGGCACTTTGGTCTCATACTTGAGCGACGTCTCAAAGCCCTGCTGGTCGTTGAGAATCCACTGCCTTGCCATTATGGGCTATTGTGAAGGTCTGGAGATGAGGAGTTGAGATGTTGTTATTGGGATGATGAAGTATGTGGTCAAGTACGACAGATGTTCTTATGTTTAAATATTTGATTGCTGACAGATGCATTCCTTTTCTACTGTTGACTCAGCTAGCGGAGAGTTGCGGATCTGCGGGGCGCGATAACAAAGCAACCCGCAAGCAGGAGCGGAACAATCCACTGGACTTACATCACACGTCCTTACTCACTCATCCTACTTGGCCATCGCGATTTGTCGGGAGGCTGATTCGGAATTCCGCGATTCTTCTCATCTTACCCCGAACGTTCAGATTTCCATCTTGCCATCCTGTCGGGACCAATATCGAGTTCCATCATACATAACGCAAAGTCGTCAATATCTCCGGGTCCCATATCCGCCATGACCTTTTCATGATCATTCCTGCACACAAAGCCTATGTTGCTGTCCGCACACATCTTTGTCCAAGCGAACGCCGACCTCGCTTCCCAAAGCCCCTTTCTCGTAGTGATGGGTAAGGTCCCATAACAGGGACCGCATTCAGTCTTCAACAGCTCATAGCCTGATTGAAGGCCCATGGATACACACCATGTCCTTCGAACAGACTCTGACAGTACCCATGAATGCCAGAGGAGTTGCTCAGGAGAGAAATGGCCCAGGAGCATCGGTAATGTGAAATATTGAGGGCTTACGTCCGTGAGATGGTTCTTGATAATCATGTCTCCGTTATTTGTGGCCTCGAGAGCTTTATTCATCATTTCTTTTGTCCAATCCTCTAGGGTCTGAAGATGCTGCTCCGCTTTGTGACGTTGACGGAGATCACCGTCCAGCAGTCGAATCGTGCAATAAACCAGGAGTGCTTGTACACGACTTAGGCTTTTCAGAATATCCCCAGCTGTGTTTCTGTCGCCCTCGGACACCAATAACCTCTCGGCCTTCTGCTCTGCAATCCGAAGCACCATCTCACTGGTCTCCGGTGTCTTTGACAAATACGAAGACAGTGTTGTGAAAGCATCGCTGATGCAGTCGGGAAGACTATTTCTGTAAAGTTCATGATGCACGAAGACATTACTTCCGCTTTTTGTCCAATCGTCCAGCCAGTCTCTTGTTTGGTATAGAAGCCCCCGGATCATGTCCGTCGTTAGATGCGCCCTATTTGACTCTCGAATCGGAACTACCATCCAAGATTCCGGATCAAGGAACCAAGCCACTTTCAGGTCATCTAAAGAGATAGTACCCGGAGTGTTATGATGGTTCATCTGACTGTCCACTCCTATGTCTACCAGCTTAGGCCAACCGCCGTCATCTTGGCCTGACTGCGACAACTGCGCCTCTGGCAAGGCTGCCAACGGGGAAGCTTGCCCCCCGCAGTTCTGTGCAGCTTGGTAGACAAAAGTATTGGGTAAAGGCTCATAGAGACAGTCCAAGCCGCGAAGGTCATAACGGCGGCATTTGGGCTGCTGCTTGGTGCACTTCCTCTTGGACAATTGACAGGCCTTGCAGGCTTTCACCTCGTATCGATTTAATCTTATGCGGCTCGTCGCTAGTTCCATGGGGGAAATTTTGCTGATTCTCTGCTATGGTAAGCCCATGGTTGTTTGCGGATGGTGAGGCCTGCTTGGAGGACGACCGCTGATGAGATGCTGCTCCTTACGGTTAGTCTTCCGCTGTTTGTCCCCACTCTCCGCCAGCTGATTAATGATATTTGCAAGCCGTGAAGCTGACTAACCTGAGTATAGGAACATCCAATACGAACAAAGACGAGGGGGAAACTCGGAAATACAATACTTGGTCAACTTGAACCATTATGTTCAGCCAATAACACAGCATGAACGGCGGTATCCAACTAGTTGTCCGTTTAATATCATGGTAGCGACGATTCACTGAGTAGGCTCATCTCGGTCCAAATACCAAAACATATCTTCTCATTCTGCGACCAGCATCAACCAAGTGAAGGCACCTATTTGGAAAGCTCGCATGACAGAGGAAGAGCCCTCGTAGAACAAGCCGACACTACTCGAGGAAAGCACCATACTCCTGTATGCACTGTGCCAAGGAGCGGACTATGAGCTTGCAGCTATTCAGCATCACGAAGGTCTCGTCGCTCCCCATCAAGAGGCTTTCCCTTGAGGAATTCGATGCGATCCTGAACCAAATTTGAAACCCGAAGTGGGCTCGACCGCGATAGTTTTGGGACATGAAGAGTAAATACGTCTCTAGGGAAAATTTGATAAAGTAGAACAGCCCCTGCTAGGCGACAGAAACGAAGAGCTGTATACATGCAGGTTGTGTATTGGAGACATCTCTTTACGCCTGGGGGGGTTACAAGAGTCATGTTCTAGGTTTTGCTCCTATCAGCTTTACGCTGTAGCAAGGCAAATACAAGGCCGGAGTCTATATCGGGTAGTTCTGTCAGCCAAGCCCTAAAGTGCAACAGCAATTGCCAAAGCTACAAGGCCTGTCCAAGGTTTAAGACTTCCAGCCGCGTCGACAATTACCGGGGGCTCAGTCGCCGTCCCTGGAGTTCCACCATCAGTTGTAGTACCACCCATACATGCACCAGTATCGCAAGTGGCTATTGGTTGTTGATACGATGTCGCCTGTCCATGTGCTGTACCAGGTTGAGAGGTTTCGAAATTTGAAGCCATGTGTGATTGTGACGAGATTGAGCTCGACTGAGTAACTTGAGTGGTGACAGAAACAGGGACAGAGCAAGCAGTCGGAGTAACCAGTGATCCCCCTCCATTGAAAGGGTTGTATCCGAGACATTGGGCGTACTGTGCAGCACAGCTAGCCATATTGGCGTCTGGTGCGGTACGACAGGTGTTATAGTCGTCGTTACACTCAGTAACACAGTCGTATGTTTCAGGTATACTGGTGTCTGTACTAACAGCAGGAGTCGTGGTGTCCATCCCAGTAGGAGAAGATGAACTGCCGCCATATGCGGGTGCTGAAGACCTGGAAGCTCTTGTGAGCGTGTTGATAACAGCGGTCAACTCGACAGCTGCGGTGTTTGAGGCTACTGTAGCGCCTCTGGAACATGCTGTCGGGGCTGTGATTGAGTTTGAGCCCAGGAATGGATTGAATCCCAGACACCTTTCGTAGTCCTCGGCACAAAATGCTTGACTGGCATTCGGCTCAACTCGGCATGAGTTATACGCATCAGTGCATGCAGTTGCGCACTCATCGCGCTTGTACAGGCGCGCAGAAGCCAAGCCGGCAAGGACAGCAAAGAAAGCGACAGTGGACTTCATTGTGTCATGAAATTGAACTTAAGAGAAGAAAGCGAGTGGCAGTGGAGAGGGGTGTTGGAATGTGCGGGAAGTAGATCTTGAGGAGATCGTACTTATATTCCTCTGAATGTTACTCAATGGGTCGCATCTGGTCGCATGGAGGATACCAAACTGCTTTGTGGCATTGATTTGTTCCGTTCCTCAGTTACTAGCATCCGAGACATGGTTCTCATTCTGCCGTTTGCGTCTTATGCTATCGACAATCGTCGATTGGATGCAGCTAACCGGATAACATTGGTTTAATAGTGATTGAAGTCGAGGGGCACAATTGAATTCGGTGCTAGCCAATTGCAGACCTGTCCCGTTGGACATGATGATTTTGATTTGGCTGTTTTCGGTTACTGAAACGACGCCACTAACAATTCCAGACGCACAGCAGAAGTCACATAGTTGCTTTCAAATATAATCTTTCGCTGTTACAGTAATAAATAGTTCAGGTTCTAGACTGCTCGGCACGGTGCAGTGTTGTGAGGAAATATCGGTTCTTGTCTTGGTCACCAAGCCCATCGACCATCCGAGCAGCTGCCACGCAAGTCACGAATGACAAAGTCCAGGCTTACATGAGGATTAAGTCAACAAAATAAATATTTATCTCATTTTCAAGGCTTCTGATAATTCTATAAAAAGCAAAAGCAAGTCGTACATCCAAACCTACCTTGTTATCTACCTATTTCTACAGTCGTATTCTCAAACTCATGCCATCTAATACTTGAACTCTTCTTATAAACTAGCCCCCAAATACATTCCTTCTCAAGCATCGACAGATAAAGTGTCAGAGGTATCTAATTCAAGCTTGAGGCCCGACATGCCTTCTAAGGTGCTGTAGAAGCGTCAATAACCACCAAATCCAGTTTCAGGAGTCGACGCTGGAGAGTCTTCGATCGACTGTCTGATATCAACCGAAGCCTCACGTATCCCCAGAATGGGAGTGATTGATGGCGTGAAAGAACTCGAGGTCGTTGATGTCGTGCTGTAAGCACCTCCAGACATGAATGCATCACCAGTTACAGTCTCAACGACTGAAGTGGTATACTTACCTGCTCCGCTGACCTCTTCAAATTCAGACTTCCAAGTACGGGTAGTTTCGCCACTCGGGGTCTGAATCAAGTCAACGGGGGCTGGAGCCTGACCAAGAACATGCTGGGCAATGTTAGCATCTACCAAACCTGGTGGGACATACAGTCCGAGGTTTGATCCACGAGCAACGGCAAGTCCGTTGTGGATGCCCACAACAAAATTTAGGAATCGTTCATCATACTCAGACAAAGACTCACCGACCCGCGAAGCCCGAATAATGGCGGCCAGGTTGTCAAGAAAAGCGAGCTGATTTGTCGAGTCGAGGCGAGCAGCATATGCAGCCAGGATCTCAAACTCCACGAATGTCAAGCCCTCATCTCCTCTAAGAGAGAACACAATGGCATCAGCCGCTTGATGCATGACGTCCATGTCAGCATTTGACCACTCTAGTTGGCCGCGGTTCGTTGCGATCGAGAACGCATCTTCAATGACGGCCGCTCTATCGTAGTTAAACTTGTTCCAGATAGACTCCATTTCGGCGTTTGAAGCTTGAAGAACGTTTTTGAGGTTGACAGAAGTGATTAGCAGATTGCAGCTGGAAATGGTAGGGTTGGGAAACTGAGGCTTGTAGAAACTGAAGAATAGGCAGGCACATTTGGTTTCATTTTTATATTACGAAGCTGCTCCGGTTCTGTGTTATGTATTGGGAGATTGTACATAGATTGTGTAGCCTGTTTCTTTGTATTTATTTGATCACTGATACAAAGAGTCTTGTTCAGTAAATGTAAGGCATTGTTTTCTAGCCTGTGGCTTTGAACAAAGGCTGGAGCATGCAATCAGATGCTTTTGGGACAAAGCACCCAGACACGCATGTTTTTGTTCAAAATTATGGGCAAATGTCGGTCTGGCGACTGTTCTGCTGTGTGGCCCTTCTGTGTTCTTTACCCAATCCTCGTGTTCCAGGACCATGATTTGTACAAAGCAATACTTACGGAGATGATTCTTTGGTAGGATTATGTTCAGTCTCACAGCCCTCCCAAAGGCTGACCGAGGCTAGCATTGCTCAGTTGATGTTTTCGGAATGTTACGTTTCGTACTCCAGAACTATCATTCTGGTCGTATTATATGTTGGCATCGTCTGACACTAATGGGCAAACCTGAAGTCCAGCCTCTTGTTCCCTTCATCTTTGGTCGTTCTTAGATACTCATCTTTCTCTTCATCCGACATGGCACCCCAAATTCTTTCTCGAGTCTTGTTTCGCCATATGTAGTATCCCTTAATAAAAACAGTCATCACCACGTTCCAGCCAACGAGTGCAAGAAGAACTTTGTTTCCCCGTCGGTACAAAGGCTTGTCATCATCACGATAGATCTGTATGTACTGTGAGTAGTGATCTAGATAGCGATGAATGCGGATTAGACTGACCTGAGATGAGATTACAGAGCTGGCCTGGCATATCATGTTGTACATGGCACTGCCCACTGTTCTGGTGCGAACAGAACCAGCGTTTCGCGATGTCAAACTGACTGCAGTATTATCAGCAAAAAGAACAGAACTAAAGAAATGTCTTGTACACACCGTTGATTGAGTGAATGTAGGGGAAGCCAATCATCAAGATTGTTGCTGAATACCATGCCCAAGGGCTAGCGTTTGCGGGAAGCAGCTCAAGAGTCAAGAGTAATACAAAACACCAGAAGGAATAGTACAGCAAAACGGCCATTCGGTTGTTGATCTTCTCCGAGTACCACGAGATAAGGATCAAGTGTGCCAGGAAAAGCACATATCCAGGAATTGTCAACAGATTCGTCTCGAATGTGCCAAATCCTAAGGCCTTGAGGTTGAGAGTAAGATAGGCAGTGACGGGATTGGTGGGAATCAGCATGGTCCAACTGATCATGTATAGTGGCCAGAGGTCATAGTCCATGAGTGCATTGCAGAGCAGCTTGAGCGTAAGACCTTGACGATTATGCATGCCTCCCTACACCTGCATGTTAGTGTTGCCATAGTGGGCAAAAGTATGGAGATTTCTTACTTTGCCTGGATCGTCACGCAAGACACGGTTGACCATGATTACTTCTTCTCTTTCCGTGAACCAACCGTCTTTACCGCGGAACCAGCTAGCTGTTTGTGTTGGGCCAGGAGGTAGGTAGAACCAAGACACCACGCCAATAAGGAATGTCAGTGTACCCTCGAGAACAAACAGCCAACGCCAGCCTTCCCAGTCCCCGATAGAGCGCATATGAAGGATTCCATATGCCAGGAATGCAGCTACGATGAAAGTACCGTTGGAAGCGCAGTAGAAGAAGCCGACTCGCATCGGAAGCTCTTTGTTAGTATAGAAGTATGAGAGGTACAGCAGCGCATCTGGAATGAACCCTCCCTCGATAAGTCCTAGCAGAGCGCGAGTTGCATAAAAGCTTTGCTTATCTTGGACAAACCCTTGGCAGATGCCGATGATACTCCATGTCACCATCTGAATCGGGATCCAAACGTCAGGGCCGAGCTTCTTGGAGATCATTTGTGATGGCACTTCTGCGGACAAGAAGCAGAGGTAAAAGATCATCATGCCGTAGTTGTAGTCGTTGGTGTTGAGGCCAAGATCGTCTAGCATACCATCACTCAGAGCCTGTGAGATATTGCCACGGTCGAGTTGTAGTGCAAAGAACATGAGGCAGACCCAAGAGCAGATTCTCTTGTCTAGCTGGAGGGCACAAAGCAGGTCAGTATGGCATCAAGTCGCCAATGGGGGGTTAGCTTACGCGTCTGACTAGTTTCTTCTCCTCCTTTTCTGTCCATTCGGCAGTTGGGTCATATCGATGGATGCCCTCATATTCCGGAATAGGTTTGTACAACTCTGTGGCTCCTCCAGACACAAATGTGTTGCCGGTGAAGTAGGCGCGCTTCTGTGTCGAACCGTAGTCGCAATCGGAATCAGACGCCTGAATGATCGGGTCGTCGACAGTGGTCGACTTCTTGTCTACCATATTGGGAGGCCCGAGATGCGAAATGTATCGGTACTCGGTCAAATACGGCCTATCGGTGTGCCAAGCTTGGAATGTAAGTAGTTTGGGGCATTTTTCGAAGACCCATTGTTATATATCGTGCGCTGAGGATTAAATGGTGCAATGGTATAGATTCTCTAGCATATACCGGTTTAGCGTGGTTTTTCAACCATGTATGCAACGCAATGCAACGTATATACGATGGTGCAATCTCTCGGAGGATATGTCTAATCTCTCCAACATGGCATTGGCTGAGCACTCCAAATCCTGCTAGATCTTATGCCGATGTCCCGCGTCGTTCGGTGGGTCGACATGGACAAGAGCTTGCAATGAATGAGACATGAAACAGATGAGTTCCAATAGAGGAGCCAGCCTTACTCGCGCACTTTGGACTCCGCAGTATCGCTGATGCCGCAGTTGCAGTCCTTTTGGTAGTGGTGGTTCTGCTGATCAAGTCGACATGTTCGTCAGTTGGTCTGTCCCTTGAACGCGTGCGAGGCTCACTCGATGGCGTCAACAACATTACCGAGAGTTTCTCCGAAAGAAATAATTCTTATCAAATATTCGCGTTGAGCGCCCTTTCATTTAAATCATTCTTATTTTCAGTCGCGAGAGGCTTATACTCATCCTTTTGTCTTCATTTTGACCACGTTCAGACGGCAACAACAGCAATCACCAACGATATTATCCGTTTCAGTGGGATCGAGAAACTGTCTCAAAAGGTGGACCCTGCGATGAAAAGAGCCACTAGGAAGGAGGGCCCAATACCCCCCGTTCGCCGCCCGCCTCATTTGCTCCAAGATGTTACAGATCCTAACAGTACATTTCGAGGGCCAGAGTTTCCCTGGTAGAATATACAAGTTTGCTAATGGATAAAAGCTAAGAGAATGAGTTACGATAAAGAGTGCCTAGTCTTAGCCTTGCGCCGTTGTCAATTGGCTCCGGTGTTTGCGATGTTGGTTTACTGTTGAATCTTTCAATTGACCCGTTCCATCATGGCAGCAGAAAGATGTCACTTCACATTGAAACAAACAACAAGCGATACAATTTCTGTGTCATTAAAAACCAACTCTTTTTGAGTATCAGACCAGGTCCTCAAATAATACAATGACCGGTCAGGAATGCCTAAAGCCAACCCAACCAACACACGAGATCCAACAAGTCAATTGCCCATGCCCCTACCCTGGAGACAATGTTTCTCTCTGGGGAACGCAACTGACGTCTCGTTGGGACTCCGAAAACCAACCAATCAGAGCCACGCCCGGTTAGCTCAATCGGTAGAGCGTGAGACTCTTACGAGTACGCGATCTCAAGGTTGCGGGTTCGACCCCCGCATCGGGCTGTTCCTATAAAAACGATTGCAAGTGAGGCATCTCTTTTTTGCCACATAGACTAATCAGCATACGGAATGGTTGACGCATGATAAAAGCATATATTAAATGGCTTATTTATTAAGAGTTGATATTAGATTAGAGGCAATAGAGTCTACTCTGCCTGGAGGGGAAAAAAGCTAATGCGTTATTTTTACCGAGTCGCCAGGATCTATCTTAACGAGTGGCGAGTAAGTTGATAGCTTCAAGTATCAATCAACCAATCTCTTTTTTGCCATTTTGCATTTTGGCCGAGTCCTTTACCCTTTGCTAGTGTAAATAACATAGGTAGCTCTGTAGCAGCGTGGTGTTGGGTCATCACGCCGGCCCCACTGCTGGCAGCTCCAATGCAATTTGAGCCTTATCCAGAATCTCTCAGAAAGTGATGACATGGAACGGAAAGGCACTTGAAATAATTGAGCGGGAATCTGAGCACAATCTGACTCGTTTCAATGAATGTAAATGGCACTCAATCCGAGCCAGTTCCACTGACCGCGTCATCTTGGTGGGTTGGTCAAGGGGGCCAACACCACTTGACCCTCAATATTCGCATTCGAATACGAAAACTATCATCAGAACCTCCTTAAGAACGCTGAATGTCTCTGTCCCCCCAGAATAATCTTGCTCATCCCGAAGCCTTCCCTTTGTCAAAAAGATCTCAATTATCCGCTGCAAAATCTTTTGCCCGTTCTTGACCTCGTTATTCACATACATATCGTTACCCTTCTTTTAGTTTTCGTATCCGAAGATGAGCGGAAATGGACCATACGGACCAGTTGTCAATGGGACTCAGATCGTCTTTTTCGAATACTTGCCAAACAAACCTGCCGCCATCTCCTTCGTTGTTCTCTTCGGCATTGCCACTTTAGCCCACCTCGTATTCCTCTTTATCCTTCGAGCCTGGTTCTTCATCCCTTTCATCCTCGGTGGCATCTGTAAGTAGAACTATAACCTTGACGATGGTGCCTCCTGACACGGACCTAGGTGAGATCTTTGGTTACTTCGGTCGAGCCCAAGCCCACGATACCCCCGATAAAGCAGGCCCATTTATCCTCCAGAACGTCCTTCTCCTCGCCGGAACGCCTTTCCTAGCCGCGACGATCTACATGAGTCTTCGACGTGTTGCCACGGCGCTTGACTCCCAACATCTTTCCTTTATAAGTCTTCGATGGTTGACAAAGCTGTACGTTCTCATCGACATTGCATGCATTGTCAGCCAGTTCATAGGCGCCATCATACCTGCTTCTGGCGAACCAGATGCCATCGCCAAAGGCCGAACTATTCTTATTGCTGGTCTGATAGTTCAACTCTGCGCCTTGAGTATCTTTATTCTCACTTCGCTGTATCTGTACATACGTATAAGGCAAGAAACTGGGCCCTTCTTGGATTCGTCCCTGGTACGGTGGCGGCGATACTTCAGAACCATCGAGGCCGTGACGGTCATCATGATCATTCGCAGCATTGTCCGTGCAGTCGAGTATCTTCAAGGACAGGGGGGTTTCGTCATATCTCACGAAGTCTTCATATATCTCTTTGACGCCTTACTTATGTTCCTGGTCATGACCTTGTTTTTGATTGTTCATCCAGGACGCCTGGTCAAGAACGGTACAGGGATGAAATGGAGGGGACAGACGCAAATCGATGAGACGGGTGAGGATATCATGCATCTGCGTGAGTATCGAGCTTAGCATGTACTAGCTGATTGACGTGATCGAGAATCACTATCATTATGTCAATAGAATCAGATTTTAATAACTCTCGAGTGATCCCAAAATACAACCAGTGCATTATTTCCAGTCTTTCGCAAAGAACATTGAGCAGAAGCGTAGCGAGATGGGTCAGACCGAGATATTTACTCCAAGGAACTATCAGCTCGTTGAGTATAGCGAGCTTGAACCGCCAATTTCTCTTTCAGGCATCTCTGGCAAGTCAGACAAGAATGACGGTTGTGATGCCGGTGTCGATTTCGAGGACGCGATGGAGGAGCTTAGCGACGCGATAAAGAGCGATAAGATAAGATAGGCCACCAAACCCCGCTGTTCATTGGCCGATTCCTGATGTCATCTCGCGACAATATCAATTTTCAGCCTCTACTCATCTCATTTCTAGACCATCTTCAACGCCAACAGTACAGCCCATCATGTTTGCTCTTCGTCGAATCATCTCCCGCCCTATGCTGCGCGTAGCAACGCGTCAGATCCACGTGACGCCACGTCGCTTCGCCTCTGCCGATCAGCCACCCAACATGCAGCAGCTCGAGTCGATGATGAATGACCCTCATATTCGTGAGACTTTTGAGAAGCTTAGCCGTCACCCTCCGGCAATCGAGGCCATGCAGAAGATGGGGGACATTATCAAGAGCAAGGGTATGGATGTTTGGTGAATCAATTGCGACTTCGGCTGATTATCTGGCGCAGGGCTTGCCACTTCAGGGCCACCGAGTAAGATGGACATCATGAAGCTCATGATGGATAAGGAGTTTCGTGATGCAGCGACAACGGTTTGTATGCCGTCCGAGTCTTGAAGTGTGTGCTGATTGGGATTGTAGTTGACGACCGAAATGCAAAATGCTGGTGTTGAGATCAACCCCGATGTTAGTTCCTGCCTGCTTCGTTCTTGTCTACGTAACTAACAATATCCCTAGGTCTTCATGAAGATGATGCAGGGTGAGAAATGAAGTTGATGTCTTATTACGAGAGAGTGTTGGGTTTATAGCATTAGCCCTGACATGAATTGCAATGGTTCCGAGAACATAGTGTCAATAGCCCTTAAACATCGAAGAAGCCAGCGTATATTATTCAGGACTTGAACAGAATTGTCTTGCAACATTACCAATGTGCCAGAGCTGCATGGAAAACTGGTTGATTCTGAATTGCATCATGTGATAATCGTATGCCCAGCGATGAGACATTGAAGTCCGTAACAATCGCCCGGTCTATTAATCCGAGCCGTCTCTACACATGTTCCATTCTGTTTCGGGGCAATACTTCTCATGCGCATTGATTCAAGACCCCGGACCTTAGCTTCCGACGGACAATATCGGAGTCACCGCTCGATAGCTTCATGCCAAATCCCAATCCAGAAGGCAAAAGGGGTCAAAGCTGAGAAAGGAAACTGAATGCGAGGCAGAGAATTGACATGAGATTGTTCTCTTTACCGCTCTGACACATGTAAATGAGTATGTCGCAGAACCAAGTCGGCTCAGTAGTTCAGCAAGCCACAAATCCGAAACTGTTTGACATGAAATTATCACCAAGGGAGTAGTATAGGTTGATCAATTCTCCAGGGGGATACCAGAGAAATTAGACATAAAAACAAGCTTCTGCAGCAAATGATTATTGGATTGGCTGTCGCTGGCAATTCGTAAAATTGCGGGATTTTAGTTCACGCTAGCCCAGGCGGCTTGACGCTCCTCCCGAGCGAGGCCAGAAGATGTACAACGGCCTTGAAGTCTAGGCCACAGCTGAACTCTCTCGTAATTTAGGAGCCAATCAATTGTATCACTCGACAGTTTCCAGCTGCCTATTGAGGAAGCTGGTCCCAGATCTACACAGGCAATTGTGAGTGAGTTGGTCTGGCGTTGCTAGGTGATCCGAGCTAGTGAGAAGCTGAACCAAGACATGCATGGTAGCCTAGGAAACTTGCCGTTGGTCTTAAACATTGGTATGGATGGCGGCCGCTTGATTAACGTTCAAGTGAGGGGTGTCTATCTTTGGAGTAGGATAGCATACTAGCTCATGCAACATAAAGGGCCAAGTGCCCGTCCTTGTTCTTCAGTATTCTTTGATGTTTTCATTAACCCAATAATTGATCAAAAATAGCAAGATGAGGTACTCAATCACACAGCTTACAGCTGTTCTCACAACTCTGTCGACAACAGCACACTCTGCCGTCCTTCCACGGGAGAAGCAAGGGTCCTGCACGAAGACCAAGGTCGCTATCCTCGGAGCTGGTGTTGCTGGCATAGCAGCTGCCCAAAACTTGACAAAAGCAGGCATCGACCAGTTTATCATTGTAGAGCATAATGACTACATTGACGGGCGAATGAGGAAACAATCATTTGGCAAGAAAGCTGATGGGCAACCTTACACTATCGAGTTTGGCGCCAACTGGGTTGAGGGCATCGGATCAGAAGCTACACATGAGAATCCCATCTGGCAGTTGGCAAAGAAGTATGACTTGAAATCGCATGAGTCTGATTACGAAAACTACTTGACTTTTGACCACAAAGGACAGACAAACTGGAGCAGCACGATTAAAGACCTGGAAAAGATCTACAGCAAGGCTGAAGCAGAATCTGGTCGTCTCCTGCTCGGTAACTTGCAAGATACTTCTGTACGTGCTGCTATCCGCTCAGCGGGATGGCGTCCAGACAAGGACGATACGCACGCGCAAGCTGCAGACTGGTGGAAATGGGATTTCGAATCCGCTTGGACACCTGACGAGAGTGGCCTCATCTTTGGAGTGGCTGGTGGTAATGCAACATTCGGCTACTTCAGTGATGTCAGCAACCTCGTCGTTGACCAGCGTGGCTTCAGCACCATTATACAAGAGGAGGCCAAGACGTTCTTGAAGAACGGTGATGCAAGGCTCCGACTTAAGACAACTGTCGAAGGCATCAAATACGGAAAGGACGGCGTGACAATCACAACCGACAAGGGCGATTGTATCCAGGCCGACTACGCCATCTGCACCTTTTCGCTGGGCGTGTTACAGAGCAACACAACCGGGTTCAGCCCTCCTCTCCCCGACTGGAAGCAAAGTGCGATTGATCAGTTTGCTATGGGCACGTACACAAAGATCTTTATGCAGTTCGAAGAGGCTTTCTGGGATAACGAAACGCAATTCTTCCTCTATGCCGATCCTCTCGAGCGGGGCCGATACCCTCTCTTCCAGTCACTCAACCCCGAGGGTTTTGCGCCGGGTTCCAACATTCTCTTCGGAACTGTCACTGGAGAGCAGGCATGGCGCGTGGAGCGTCAGACCAACAACGAGACGATGGAACAGATCCTCGATGTCTTGAGACTGATGTTTCCCGATAAGAATGTGACGACACCAACTGCATTTACCTACCCGCGCTGGAGCACAGAACCGTAAGTCCTGAACAACCCGCTTGCAGTCGAATGACCTGTGGACTAACAATACGCAGTTGGGCATATGGCTCCTACAGCAATTGGCCCGTCGGCATGACCCTTGAGAAGCATCAGAACATGCGCGCCAACGTTGAGCGACTCTGGTTCGCGGGAGAAGCCAACAGTGCAGAGTTCTTTGGGTTCCTGCACGGAGCATACACTGAAGGTCGCGATATTGCTAACAAGATTGGTAATATCCTCAACGGAAAAGCTGGCGATGATGAGTTTGACATGGAGAGGTATGAGAACCTTCATGGAACGACATTTGTGGATGAGTATGATGAGGACAACGGATGGTTGTTCCCATATGACGTCGAGGGGGATGAAGACGAGGAAGAGAAAAAGGAAGAATGAGGAGATTGATGTTAATTCTCTGTAAATAATTATTATGTAAGGCATGACAGTAATGATTGTAATGCGACGGACTTTTGCTGGTTTACTCAATATCATGTAATTCTGATGCGTTTGTTGCATGTTGTCGCCGATACCGCATCGGGGGGTTATAAATTAGGGGGCTGGGGCTCAAGCCGACGAACGCATGGTAATAAGGCGGTATTCGCACATAGAGTTTGAGACCCTGACGGCAAGACCGTATACTTTTGTTGCAAATGCCGGATGTTAATTGATTCCGTTGTCAAGCTTGATTATTCAGGACCGTCAAGGGGAGGGATCTCAATATGATAGGTTTGTAACACCGGGTAGGGCCGAAGATGGTGGATCTGGTTATCAGCAGGCTGCATAAGTAATCTCGTATGGGGCCAAACAATTTGCGACGACATTAATCATCGCCCAAGCTCTATCCGTACACGATATGGATCAATTGAGGCTATCGTATGACCTTTTGCGGATTGAAAAACTCTTCAGTCCGATATACGCGCATTCATCTTGGGGCGAAGCTATTCCCTGCTTCTGGGCAGCTCTTGGCATGGGTTCTACCCCATCTCTTTGATGATCGATCGACAGTGGCCGAGTGGGAGGAGAGTGGGAGAGCAACCATGATTACAATAACCATAACCCCGCCCTTTTGTTTTTTTCAGTCAGTGCGTAAACGTTTATCCCAATCGGTTCTGGTCAATGGAGTAATTGCTTGGAAATCATATGCAGCCTGCTGATAGAGTGACGCGGCTCGCATAGCCTCATCAATTGTCGACTTAATTGCTAGTGAGGGCAGAGTCTTGGCAGTTGATGTCATGGATGTTTGTGCTGAGACTGACTCAGATTTGGGCGTGACGCGCTAGATCTTTGAATCGGGACTGCTAAGGTACGGTTCACTGGTACAGTACAGTACCTAGGTGCCCTAAATCCGGTCAGCCCGCTCAGGTCCCCCCGAAGCCTCACTAAAACTAAAAGGCAAAACCAACAAACCCACGTCGGTCGCAGCCAATGCAAATCCTCATACACCCATGAAACGACCCCAGTTTACGGAATAACAGTGATCAAACAGCTAAAATCCGTAGAGTATCAGGGTCGGATTTAGCGAGTCAGCGGTTTCATAACCCCGTAGAGATAGGTCGGCAAATCAGTTGGCATACTTACCGAGCCTGCCAAGAACTGGCTATGTTGTACTTGCAGGGCACTTATTGGCCGAAGCTCATGCCCAAGCCACGCCAAGCGATCTAAAGTTAAGGTTTAGGTTTCCGAGGCCAACAGTTGCTTACGAGAGGCTTGGGAGACGAATCATCGATGAGTGACCGCGTAATTCATTGCTTCGGACGCCGAGTCGAGTAGTACAACACGCGAGCATGGCATCCCCATCATGGCTTGGCATCATGGCTTGGCCAAGCATCTCAACGCGTCATAGTCGCTCGATATCTTTTTTTCTTGGTGTTTGCTGCAACTATCAAAACCCATCATGTCTCCCGCCCTTCTCCGAGGTTTGATGCTTGTACACTCTCAAGCCTTTGACGTGGGCACTATACCCTTCCCCTGACTAGACTACCCGACCTAATTCGGGGTACTGTTTCTTCTTTCACGAATCACACCATATTCCATGATGCTGCGATCACTTGCTCTCACAAGTTTCCTCACCGGGCAATCGCTACGAGCCGCCGCTCAGCGCGATCAGGTCGACAACAGCAACCTTGACCCATTGAAGTTCAAGAGCGACGGAACATTCCAAATATCAGTCTTTTCAGATCTCCATTTTGCTGAAGGTACGGTATTGAAGCTACAACAACTGACACAAAGTCACTGACCAAGATCCAGATGCCTCTTCAATAGGACCCGAGAAAGATGCTAGGACCGTCAAGGTCATGGGCGACGTGATTGATGCCGAGCTACCAGACTTGGTAGTCCTAAACGGCGACCTTATCAACGGCGAATCAACATTCATCCACAACAGCACCGTGTACATCGATCAAATCGTCTCCCCAATGGTAGATCGAAACATGACATGGGCTTCAACGTACGGAAACCATGATCACAATCGAAACCTCAACGGAACCGCCATGCTGGAACGCGAGCATACATGGCCTGGATCTCGAACAGATTCAATGGTTCCAGGAACCGATGCTGGAACAACGAATTACTACCTCCCCGTATACGCATCGAACTGCAGTTCAAACTGCACACCCGAGCTGATACTCTGGTTCTTCGATTCCCGAGGTGGCTTTTACTACCAAGGCGGTGCTCAGCCTAACTGGGTTGATAAGAGCGTCGTGGAATGGTTCAACGAGACCAATGCTGATTTGCGCGAGGAATACGGCAAGAACATTCCTTCGTTAGCCTTTGTTCACATTCCCGTGTACGCTTCTCTGATGCTGCAGAACAACGGCGTTGATGAGAACTATCATCCTGGTATCAATGACGAAACAGTCATTCAGCAAGGTGCGGGGTGGTGCGCAGACAAGAAGGGAGGTTGTGATTACAGCGATCAAGATCTGCCCTTGATGCAAGCTCTCGTTGCGACACCTGGCGTAATTGGCCTCTTTTCCGGCCACGATCACGCGAACTCATGGTGTTACAAGTGGGAAGACAAGGTTGGCGATATGGATCTTGCTGGCAACGGTATCAATCTCTGCTACGGTCAACATACTGGCTACGGTGGCTACGGAGACTGGATCCGAGGCGGTCGCCAAATCGTCGTCACACAAGAGGGCCTTGAGAATCTTGAAATCGATTCGCATATTCGCCTCGAGTCGGATGAGGTCGTTGGACAAATCTCTTTGAACTCGACTTACAACACTGATGCATACGCCGCCACTCCGAACCAGAAGACCTTCCTCAGCATCGCGAGCTCTTCTGCACCGACACCTTCGACGAGACCTGTTTCTTTAGCGACGCGTTTTGGATTACACAATGCTTTCAGTTTGTCTTTGATTGTTTTCACAGGAGTTATTACATGGATTATGTGGTAGAAATAGCGTTCAGATTTTGTTGCATTTAGAGTAAAAATTATAGACAATGATTCCCCCCAGCATGATCATCTCGTTCCTCGCCGTGTCGGCCGTTCCCGGCGCGCCTGGCCCTCAGTGAAAACTATAGGGTTTGATTTGAAATATGAAAAATAAGAATATGCAGTACTTATCATCAAGGGATAACTGCAAAAAGAGAATTCTTTGATGAGACTGGGACTCGAACCAGGAGGATTGCTCCACCAGGATGGTGTTAAGGTTAACCTTAACCTGGCGCCATAACCAACTCGGCCATCTCACCCAAGCTAGTGCTGATGCTCAATATTGCTGGTAGCACAAACCAGATTACTGATCGACAAAGGCTCCATTGAACGGGACTCACCATTCAATCTTGGCCTCTTTGTTCTGGTGCTTCGATGAAAGCAACGTCGTTGTTTAAGTTTTGTTCACTTTGACTTGTACTTCATATTGTGTTTTCGGGACGGGTTTAGGCTTTCAGCCGCCAAGCTGAACCAGGAATCTTGAACATGCATTGTTCGAAGACAAGCCGGCCAGATCAGAGAACAACCAACGTTGTCGCTTTATTCAATGCCGTGCAAGTAATATGAATGGTCATTCGTTGTTTCACTCCCTTGAGCCTGAACTGCGCGAATGAAGTATATAAACCTGTCATAAGTTTCATGGTCAGTCTACGACTCGCTCCAACGTATCCCGCCCTCCACAAACATCCATTCCTCTCAAAGTTTCTGCAACTCTATAACAAAAGAAAAAAGATAACCATGTCTGTCATGTCCCAAGCCGTTATAGAACACTACTACAACGCTCACAAGCTTGCAGAGACGATTGAGGATTGGGCGAACGGGGTTAGTATTGCCGCAGAAGAGATGGAGTTCGTTGAGCCCACCAATCCTGAGGCCAAGATGCCTCGCATAATCGACATCTTGCTCCAGCGACACGAAGAAGCCCGAGCTATTCTGGAACTAATTGAGGAACAGCTTCTGAAGCTCAACTATGAAATTCCACAGAAAGAAGTCACTGAGCCCGCTTCTTCTGAGCACGGTGGCTCGAGGCATCGAGAAGGGTCCCACCGTGAGTATCTCACCGAAGACTCTGAGGCCCAACGTCTCCCATCGGATGAGATCTGGCCGTACATTCCGTTAGGCAGCGATTCTGAGGACTCGTTCAAAAAGCGGATGAAGAAGGGAAGGAAGAGACCCAAGACCGAGGAAGAGAAGAATCGGCATATCAACAAGGTCTTCATGCGGGAGAATGGAGTTCTTCCGTTATTGGACCCTGATGCACAGCTTTGAGGCTGGACTGGGGTTGTTCTTCATGTATCTAATCAGGCCGAGTTGGGAGCTGTCGGAGATCTAAAAGGTAAGTCGTAGAAATAGAATTTCAGTAAGTCTTGAATTGAATTTATTGATACAGTCATCGTTTTCCACAAACCAGTTAGTCGTACAGTATCCGATGGGGCGGGGAAGTCTGGAAGCGGCGTGTGGAGTGGCTACTCCTCGGTTCGCTAAGTAAACCCTTCCAGCTTTCGATCTGATGCCATCTAAGCTCGACTTCAACATCGTCTACCGAGATCTGTAGCAATAGTATGTAAACAATGGTGAGGACTGATGTGACGTCAGACGTCTGCAAAAACAGGGATATGCCAATAGCGTTCATTCATGGCCAATCCAGATTTATGCACTAACAGCCTTATCGTATGACTATAGCCCGAATCATGCATAATCATCCAATCAGATCACGCCGGAATAAATGCTCGGCGGGGTCTCCTCCTCCCTGGCCTGGCCTGGTCGGCCTTGTCTTTCAAGACGGAAGGGGGTCAATCAATCACGCACGCTCTGTCTCGTTCTAGCAACACGACAGCCCAGCCGAGAACTCAACAGCCGACACGCGACACACGGACATTCCCTATATCAATATTTCAGCTGGCTTAGGTCTACTCGAACCAACACGATCATTCTGAAGAATCTTATCTCACTCTAGATAGTTGCTCATCATTTCTCCTTCGGGACTGGCAGCTGACCCCAGCAAAATCTCATTCCTCTTTTGCCCCTCGGAGGCAAATTCTCGAGAACAACTAAACCCTTTGAATCTACACTTTGTTTTTGTTTGTTTGATATCTAAATTCTCATGAGCAGCTCAAATAAGCCAACACGAGCACAAGAACACCAAAAGTCTAATCGACAGTTGCTCCCCAGAAAGCTCCAAAAATCACAACATGAGCCTCAATACGCGCCCCTCGATGTCTCCGACATACCTAGGACAGCCCTGACATCAGTCGCATGCAACAACTGCCGCGTCCGGAAATCAAAGGTTTGTCCTGCCGTGTCAAAGGATATTGGTGTCATGTATGAGTAACAGACTTTATTACCTCTAGTGTGATGGTCGTAAACCAACATGCTCGGCCTGCGCGAGCCGAAGACAGCACTGTGTATATCGTGCCGAAGTTTCTCATGAGAAGATTATAGAGCTGAGAAAGGGCTCTAAAGATCTCTTTCAGGCATTAGAGATCTTGAGGACTGCCCCCGATGAGCAAGCTCAACATCTGCTAGAGACATTACGCACCAGTGGTTCTGTATCGGAATTCTTGCAAGTTCTTGACTCAGGCATCATAAAGCCACCTTCGCCAACCGACCCCCTAGCCACCAGTCTCGTGGGAACCTCGGCGGATTCACCAATAGAGCTGGACCTAAACATGCGATTTTCTGGTGTGTTCCCTGTACTGGAAACTCTTGATATCAAGAATGTAGATCTTGGTCTACTGGCGGTTAACAAACGGGCCCTGGCATCCTCGAATCAACAAGTGACAGCACCCTTGACACCTTTTACACCAATAGAATTCAGTCCAAGATCGGACACCCCGACGACTTCTGAATCTTTCTCGACGCCAAGCGACACCACTGGGGATACTGGCGTTGACCCTCGGCTAGAGTCTCTTCAAATATGGCAGTGGACTTCTATACCTATACCCGAAAGCCTGGCTGCGCAGGCAATATCTTTCTATCTAACTAACGAACACCCTCTACTAGCGTTTTTCGATGCTGATCTATTTATTCGAGACTTTGTGGCAGGCGGAGGTCGCTTCTGCTCACAACTTCTCGTCAGCTCGCTTCTTGCCTGGGCCTGCGTAAGCCAGCTAGCCCCCTTGCCCTGGACTAGACGTTTGCTGACACGGGCAGGCTTCCTACTCTCAGTTTGAGCCACGAGCTCAAACACTCTCTCTTGCCTTTTTGAGAGAGGCCAAGAGGCGATGGAAGGATTTAACAGACCATACTGCTATCACTACGTTATCGTCAGCCATGCTTCTTGTCCTGACTTGTAACCAGCATGGCCAAGACAAAGTTGGCCTTTTCTATCTCGACGCCAGTGTACAAATAGGACGTGAGCTTGGTTTGTTCGGTGATGATGGGACATCAGTACCTGATTTCAACGACGACGACGAAACAAGGACAGCAGCATCGTTTGCTGCCTGGGGTGCCTTTGGCTGGCACAGGTCGCTATCATTACCCCGATCATCCAGACATCCATACTGATTCGATGTAGTCTCCATTGTATCAACTTCCGAGCAAAACATCGAATACAGCATCCGCCATCTTTACCTATACCAGGAGATGTATCCGGGCCGCCCCTGAATGATCATATGGGAAGTACATTCACATGGATATCCAAGTTCTGGGTCATCATACATCAAGCATTTCATGAAGGTTATAGCCACTTTAGCCGTCTGCCAATGTCACACGCACATCGAATGTATCAACTGTTGCTTGACTGGGCCAGTATCCTTCCAGAGGACGTACAGAGGAGTGAAAACTGCCCCCACCATGTTCTGGTACTACAGTGAGTCGAGGAGAATCCAACTGAAGGTTGTCAACTGACCGTCGCAGTATTTGGTACCAGACAGTAGTGATAGACATGTGGCGCCCGTTTCTCGGTCGTAGAAGCTATGAAGACGCCGGAGGAAGCGAACTTGCCACTACTACCCACGAAGCTTCCGTCCATCAACTCAAACGGCTTATCTATCTATACAGGAAACGATTCGAGTCAACAAACCTTACCATGTTCATCACCCCTGGACTTCTCACACTCATCAACGAAGTTTTTCGAAATCCCGTTACATCCGACGCTCAGTTTTACTTCATATTGGCGGCCCGTGGGTGCCTGTCGATAGCATCATGGTGCAAGGGGCTTCGAGGTATCACTGAAGGCTTGATGACAATAGGTTGGCAAAACGGAACCTTCAAACGTGAAGGTTGGACAAACAACAGCATGATTGAGGACATCAGAGCTACAACACGGGCGCTCAACCAAGAGGGCACGTATAGCAGTCTTTACCCCATCAACCTCGACTCAACGAGCGAGAGCATGGACGATATCGGCATGGAAGCCTTGGCGGGCGAGTTTCAGAGACTGAGTTCACAAAATGAGCCTACCCGAGGGAAGGAAGTCGAGATGACCGGTGAGCCTAACGTCTGGAAGGGAGATCAACGAGACTTGGACTTGACATTGACTGAGGCGACGGAAGAGGAGGAATACACGTAGTGACGGCATTGTATGATTTTTTATCGAGCATATGAACTAATGGAGAAGCGTTGGCGAGCTGATTAATGGCCAATTAGTATGGCGACATAGACTGGCTCGTCTGTATAATCTTGTATACAGTTTAGAATATCCGATCTTAGTCGAGAGAGTGCAACATTGCATATTTACGCTTATTAATCTTTGAAACTTATGTGAACCAGCTGGAGATGCTCATCCAGTCGGAGAGCCGAGTTGTACCTCCCTACAAGGTTCACTTCTTGTGAGGTGAGATTGGTGAGTCCTACAGTCTTACCGGCAAAAGAGACAGCGGTGGAACCACTGTCAGCAAAAGCTGACGAGCACTTCTTACTTGACTCTCCGGAGTTCAATCATGGTAGTGCTTACGCCCCCATTTATTCTCACCGCAACCCAAATCACTCCCAAGACCGGGAACAAGACTTGCACAACATACTTTCATCAATTCGACTCAATATGACTTCTGAAGACTCTGGAGAATACTTCTCTGTTTCCACCATCGCAGTGAATCCGGACCGGATTGACGAGGTATGAGCCCCATCACACTGTTATGCCCAGTCTGTTTTCTCAATGGTTAGGCCCATGCCTGTCTGGCCGAAGTTGCCGAAGCGACCTTGAAGGAACCGGGGGCCAAGATCTACAGGTTCTACAAGACTGAGGGTAAAGATGAGTTCGTCTGCGTGGAGAAGTAAGTCCTTCAGGTATGACAAGCACGACTGTAGCTGACTTGAATGCTCAAGGTTCACTGATCGAGACGCGTATGCGGCGCATGTTAGTTCAGAGCATGTGAGGGAATGGGCAAAGAAGTACTTGGATTCGGGCATCTTTGTTGGGTCTTTTGAGTTCCATCCTCTTGCGAAGGGAGGTCCTGGGGCTGGTGGTTTTGATCGGCCTTAGTCATTGAACGAGTTGGGGACAGGGGTATCGTGCTGTAGACCTGACCAGATCTCCGAGGAACGATTCCTCAGCCTTCTATTCCAAGCTATTCTACGATGCATCGGCATCTTCCATAGAAATAGCAACAGTTTTAGCACCAATCGTTCGACAAAATAATACTTATCGACATCATGGTCACGTGTTAGATGAAACCTGTCCTTGCTTGAAGACGGGGGCATTGACATCATAGTGCCACTTTTCCAATCGCCACCCAGACAGATATCATATCAACTCATGAAGAGAGAACAGAGCGATTTCTGGGTTTTCCTAACTTCAATAGTCTAAGTACCAAAACAATTTGTTGAAAGCATAACACAAGTACCTACCACCCAAGATCACACTTAATCATCTCCCAAGACATCCAAAATGGCAACCGAAAGAACGAATCAAGAGACTCGCTTAACCGCCGGTGATCAGAGCGACTATTCTAGCGAGAGTGAATCAAAGCAAATGACCCGGAATTCACAGAATAACACAGTCGATCGATCCAACGCTGGGTCTCAAGGAGACATCAATCAGCCCCAAGGCCAGCAGCCTGTTCAATCAGCGAATCAAGAGACGGGAAAGAAAAGCAGCGCACCTCGTGTGAGATTGGATATGGATCTCGATGTTGAGTTACAACTGAAAGCGAAGATCCAAGGTGATCTTGAATTGGCCATATTGTACGTCTTACAAACCTAGGGACTCGCTTCAATAAGGCTAACATCTCTTGCAGAGAGAACTGAGATGATCAACCGGCTTCAGTTGCGGGAGGTTTCAGGAATGGAGTGAACATTTGTATTATGAGCGTGGCTTAAAAAATAATAGCATAATCAATATTCTGTCCCTTGTTGCTCTACCTGTATCATCATTTACTTATTTACTCATTCGTCACAGCCTCAGGGTAGCTGCAAGACGCCAGCATCACGTGAAGATGTCTCATCTCTGCTAACCGTATTTGTTAATTCTATTCCGCGGACCCGCGGCTTCGACCCAACATCTCCGCTTCATGAATCTGCCGATGCCGATGGGCGCATGCTTCACACGATGAAGCGCAATTACTCCGGAGCGCCTATCATGTCGACGTACAAGGCATCTCGGCTGCCAGTTTCGTGCCGCCCTTGCCGCGAGAAGAAGCGGCGCTGTGATCGCAACCAGCCTTGTTCGAACTGTACTCAGCGGCATCTCACGTGCATTTACGAGAATGGTAGTCGAGCAGCCAGCTCGTTGGAGAGTGAGGCATTACCGGGATGGAACCTTGGTGGTGCTTTAGTCGACCAAAACGAAAGCACCTTGGCCTTCTCTCCTCTGAAACAGTTGGACCTGTCGGTCAGCCTGTTCCTAACATACACTCACTCGCCGTGCTAACGGCACCAGAAACAAGGAAATGCTTGACAGGCTAACAAAACTAGAGAATGCTGTCTTTCCAAATGGAGCTCAAGTATCGCAGCTTACGCAGCCAGAATCAACCTCCTCCCGTACGAGCCCCAAGAAGGAGTCCTGCTACGTCGGTCCGCCCGAAGCTGATCATACCATACAGGCCGCAAGCTGTTCAACTGCTACAATGAGACCCCCCTAAGCAATAAATCTGCTTCTGTCAATGCGCGCTTAAATTATTTGACGTCGAATCTTCCGCCTGTCCATCAAGCACATCTGCTATGCGAACACTTCAATCACACCCTCCAACCTACATTCGGTGTCCTACACGTACCATCGACTAGATCACTCGTTTATAGCTGCATGCGCTCTGACACACAAGTTCCAAAACTTGACGAGCTGCTCATGCTTTTCAGTATCTTTGCTGGTGCGGCCTTGGCCTGGACCGATGAACTTCTTCATAGGCTTGAAGCAACAAAAGCGAACGCTGTGTCAGCCTTCGACTGTTACTTTCACTCTGCTCTGTCGATCATTGAAGACGCTGACATACCACTACTGCCCTCGGTCACTGCTGTTTCAGCCATATGTACGCTCGCGCATGTGGCCATCAACTCCGATGATGTCGTCCCGGTCAAGGCATTAGGTCTTAGAAGCCGATGCTACAATATGTGCCGCGAAATGATGATTCATCGCTTAGACAGCCCAGCAGCACAGAAAGAGCGAGATATAAGCCCGGCCAACAATATTGACTTGGAGGTTCAGAGACGTATATGGTGGAACATGGTTGCTTCTGACTGGTAACGCATCCTTTCTTTCATCACTGGCTGATCTAGCTGACTTTTCTTCAGGTTGACCTCGTTCTCTGGGAGTTCCCAGGAGGGTATCTACACATTCATCCCGAGGCTGATGAGAGTCAAGCAACCGCGTAACGTCGACGATGCTGCGCTCACGATTTCAGGCGACATACCCGATTTACCTATCTCCGTGCCAACAGACATGACATTCTTCTTTCTGCGACTCAGAACGGCAGAAATATCTCGCGAGATTATCGATGCGATCACACCCCTGGCCGACGACGCCCCGGAGGAAGACTACAAAGTCATTCTTCAGCTTGACAAAAAATTGCAAGATTTTGTCGACGGTCTTCCCGTATTCTGCAAGGTCGACCCGGAAAGTATGCATAAATCCAAAGAGATCTGCGAATTGAGGCCGTTTATCTACTGGCAGCGGATCAGTCTCCATCTCGGCATCCATGCACGCATTTGTCGACTTCATCGTCCTTATCACCTCGCAGCGTACTCAGATCCTCGATATTCTTACTCTCGAACCACGATCCTCGCATCAGCATACAAGATTTTGGAACTCAGACGCATGATGGACGACCCGGTTGCCAAGCTTCACTTTAGACCAGAGAGGTATTGGGTAATCTTTTTGCACGTCACCTCGGCCGCTGTAGCGTTGGCAGTCGACATATCTCACAATCCTGATGCCCCCGACGCCGAAGCCATCAGGGAAAAGGTTAGAGGCGCGTACGAGACGCTGAACAAATCAAGGAAGAACGCGGAGAGTTTGATCAAAGGTATCGAGAAGAATATGGAACAGGTCATGGGGACTCTGCAGAAGCAGCGTGCGAATGCGATGACATCAGCTTCGCTGGCTGGAACATCAAGCGCGAACTTGGATTCGGTTCCTGAAAGTGCTTTCACAGACATGAATGATATTACAATGGGCATGCTGGAAGGTGGTTTCGGGGATGAACATTCGCACCAGCTCTGGTCAGACTTTTTGGCTGCTGTGCCTGACCTTGAAGAGTTCCAGTGGACTTCTCTTTTGCAAGACCTCGACTTTGATCCTAGCAACTTCAGTTAAGAAGTTCGAAGCATGGTGTTGGGCGGGTTGTAGGATAACGTACTACGATGTTTGTGTTATAGGAGACAAGGGATACATTGGATATTTCTTTATTTCTTTAGTACCGTCCAAACCCTTAATGACGAAGATACCCAATTCGAGTTTGCATGGGGGTGTCAATATTAGAACTTTGCAGTCTCATGCCATTGTTTGATGTTGGTGCCCAATACATGTCTGAACTTGGAGATTTGTGCCACTGTGACTGATTATCTGTTACAGTTTCCTGCTGTCACAGTCGGGGTTGAAGTTAATGCCCGATTAGTCCGGTCCCGATACAGCCTTTCACGGATGGCCGAAAAGGGAAATCCTCGACCGCGGACTTCCGCACCTGATCTCCGATACATGAAGTAGTTATAAACGGCAACTGCAATTTGTAATGAACAAGACAAAAATACTTTACCTCTCATCAATCAACATTGTATCGGAGAATGAAGCAAACAAATGCAAGTATCCCAAAATATAGGTTACCAACCAAGCTAACATCTCCGAAGGCCATCATCATTGGCGGAGGCCCCGCGGGTCTCGTAACCGCTCTACGCCTGCAGCAGCAAGTGAACCTGGATTGCACGGTCTATGAGCTTCGATCAGCACCCTCCACATTGGGGAGCGCCATCGGCATCATGCCAAATGGTCTGCGACTTCTTGATCGCTTGGGAGTTTACTCAGAGCTCAAGGGGCGCGGAAGCAGCCACTCCAACATAACCATCCACTCTATAAATGGAGGAGTTCTGGGACGAAGAGACATGGTTGCTGCAGCAGAAGAACAGACTGGTTACGGGTACATGAGAATCAAGCGGACTGATCTACTCGACACCTTGTTGGGGGCCGTTGCTGAAGCTGGTATCCCGTTGCACTACAACAAATCACTCGTCTCCATCACAGAATCGGCTAAATCAGTCACCGCGACCTTCTCTGACGGGACCAGCGATACGGCAGACTTCCTTCTTGGCTGCGACGGGATTCACTCTGCTGTACGACGCCTGCACGTCGATCCAGATCAGGCACCTGTATACACGGGGATGTCAGGCCTCGGCGCACTGGTCTCAGCTTCATGTGTTTCCGAGGCCGCTCGACAAGAAATGCGAGGCATGAATGTCACAATGACACAAGAGGGTATGTTTGGCGTCATGACATGCACTGCCTCCGATGACGAGATTCAGTGGTTTTTGTCTAAAGAAGTACCGCTGCCAGACTCTGAGGATGCCCGTAATGGATGGGAGCTTCATCGACGGGAGGAAGTGGAGGGGTTTAAGACTCAACTTCACAAAACTCTCCAAGATGCGGGTGGAGAATGGGGCCAAAACCTACGAGAGCTTATTGGCAGTACGACAGCCGTGAAGTTCTACCCGATTTACAAGCTACCCACCGGAGGAAGATGCTACAAAGGAAGAACTCTCCTTCTCGGCGATGCCGCACATGCTATGCCACCTCATGCAGGCCAAGGAGTATCGATGGCATTCGAAGACGCGTTTCTCCTTGCTCGTCTTCTCGCAAAGGAACTATCTCTTGGGGATGCATTCAAGCAGTTTGATGACATCCGCAGACCAAGAGTTGAGGATATTGCGAACAGATCTTCGGGAAATGCTAAGATGAGAAGAAAGACAGGGCCATGGGGCTTGTGGCTGAAGGAAACGGGACTTTGGCTGTTTATGCAAGGTGCCTGGGCGTTTGGTATGGATCGCTGGGGTTCAGAGACGCAGCAGATGGTGTACGACATTGACAAAGTCAACATCTGAGCTAGCGTTTTCAATGAGTTTTGTATCTTGGACTTTGGATAGCTAGTGAGAAACTGATCGTATATTACTTATATTTCCACATTGCACGCGGTCAACGGGGGCCAAGGCGTGATAATTGTCCTTCAGTAGACGCATGACTTCGATATCATCTTGGCTGCGAGTGGATCAACGCTCTTCCGAGCAGCGCCCCCTTGGAAAATATTGGGCATGAATCCTACGTTCAAAAGTAGAAAATGCCGCAAACAGTTCTTGTTTTCTTTTCTTCTTGCTTAATTGTCACCTTTGTCTGTATATACGAGGCCAGTGGCACTTGGCCTGTGAGAGGTTCGACATTGAGTGAGAGTTCACGTCTTGGGGTAAAACAAGGACAAGCCATCAGGCCAGAGTCTTTGTGAACCTTAAAACCCAGGTTCTTTCGTTGAAAAGTAAGCTTTCTTATTATTTACCAAGTCCTCCTACCGTCAATGATGAGATCGAAACAAATACTTCCATGGCTATGACCACATATGATTCAAGCTGTTTCCGTTACACAAGCTGAGACACTCGACACCCTGATCCTTTGATTCAAGTCCTTATCAGTCTCATACTGACTCGTCGAACTTACAGATCCGCGGTCCATTACATCAATCTAGAATAAAAGAAGTCTAGCAACTTGGTCACGGGTTAGCGAGGATTTGGCTACGTTAATGACACTAAAACGAATATCCAAAAGTCACAATTGCATATGGAATTCTGAAGTTTCCCCAAATGTGGTTAACTCGTCAACACCGCAGGGATATAGTGAGCAAGGAATGTTGAGAAGCCCTGGTCATGGCTCCTGTGAGCTCTGTTACGCATCTGGATGCACGAGTCGCATTGAGACATATTGACAAAGGTGCATGTCATTTCGCTCACGTGAACATACACATTTATCAATGAGTTGCTTGCATGACGGTCAATTGCTTTATATCAGCTGTGATGATCTTGAAATCTCGTGACTTGAAGGATCTGTCGTTCGTTACCATCTCCTCTGTTTCCCCCCCAACATGAACGAGGTTTTCTGCTCATCTCCTCCAGAAGTAGCAATCATTTGCTTCACTTCACAGTCGTGAACTGTTGGTGGTAGGTGTATAATGTCAATGCAGAGGCCCAGTCTCGCTCAAACACGCAACGATGCCCGCAATAGCAGCCAGGGTCCCATCTGGGTTCTTCACTCGCACCGTGTGCAGTCCCAATTCCTTAGCAGGGTAATCATTTCCACCCGGAAAGATGGCATCTCCAATGAACATGATCTGCTCCAGGGGAATCCCACTCGCCGCCGAGAGCTTCTTCAGCCCGTAGCCCTTGTCAACGCCCTTCTGCGTGATGTCGATTGAAGTCGCTCCGCCCATATTGATCGACAAGTCTGGTAGTCGCTTGTACAAATCTGCTTGGATGATCTTTCGCTTCTCAAAATCGGGATCCCAAACCTCCTTTGCCGACGGAGGCGCTTGCTGACCGAGTGCAGAAAAGGTGATCTGGCTGCCTCGATCCTCAATGCGCTCACCCCAAGTCTGCTCTGGCTGGAAGCCCGTTGCGTCGAGGGCAGCGTTGAAAGCCTCGATGATGTTCTTCCTCTGCTCCTCACTGAACAGTTCCGCGTATTCAACCTTCCACTCATCGCCCTTGTGCGTGTAGAGCTTTGTGCCGGTGGTAGGCATGAGCCAGAGTTTGGATAGATCAGCTCGTGCGGGAAGACGGCTCGCGACTTGTTTTTGGAACTGAGGCCAATCGCCGCCTGAAATGACTGCGACGTGGGCGACGGTCAAAAGATCGGCGAGGGCTTCGCCCATTGAGTCGAGAATTGCCTGCTTACTCTCAGCGAGAGTGCCATCGAGGTCGAATGCGACAAGCTTGATCATTTTGTTTGTGATTTGGAGTTGTCTGGTGGGTGAGGGGCTGTGTTGTACTGATAAGAGTTGACACGGTGTTGTGAGACTGCGAGTTCAGCTAAGATGAAGGTACGCGCGTACCGTTTTAGGCTGGCTGCATGACTAAGAACAACAACCATGATTCTCAGAGATCAACACTTGTAAATAAAAAATAAAAAATATCAAGCTCATGCGCGGCTTCAAAGGAAGTAAGTAACTTAGATTAGGTGTTGTTCCTCAAGATGACAATAGGATAGTGGGAAGATTGTATTGTTTTCGTGTCGGAGGAAATATGACTGAAGGTAGAAACGCGATGCCATGGGTGGCTTGGCTGTTAGTCGGTCGGGGGATGTTACCCTTTGACAGAAGGGGAGCGGGTATGCTTCGTTGATGTTTTCAATGAGTTTCGTTTATCTCAACAAGTCTGATTGTATCTCATCAGTAGCGTTAATGAAGAATATTGGCTCAAAGGTCGTCGCCCTTCTATGACGAAGACGAGTTCTAAGCACCATGTTGGGGACAACAGACACAGTAAGAGAATTTAAGCAAGGGGGGCTTTTGTTCGGAAGAAAAGAAAGACACCGATAGCTCTTGAGGACCGGACCATTCAGGATCTGATGAAATTACACGGCAATAAAGATACAGTGGTAAGAGAATGGGTCTAAGTAAGTACATTAACTTTTACGGCTATCATGCTTGCACCAACTTCCACTGATTAGGGTAGTTTGGAAATAGGACTGTATGGTCGAAAGCCTCTCTCCTACGATATACTGATGAGGTGCTGCATCTTGAGAGGATATTGTGCAGGAAGTGGATAACAGTCTGTAGATGCAGACAACCTAAGGCATGATCACAAACACCCTTCAGCTTGTAAAGCCCATGTAGATCTGCTGAAATCGGCTGTCGTCGGTGTCGGAATCAAAGTTGGAAAGATCGATTCGACATCATTGGCGTTTAAAAATGTCTCGCTTTTGTCTCTCAGTTAGACGAGGCGGCGTATACAGACAGCCTTGGCCCTTAACCAGGCGTGGAGCATCGGCCTCGTCCTCATCCTTCTCCTCTTGCCTTGAGTTACAATCAATGACCCAACTTTTAAGCATGTCCAAGTTGGCGTCGAATGTGCCTTTGGGCTCAACCCACTCTTTTGGCCAGCGCAGTTCACCATCCGTGGCCTCAGACAGCGGAGCAAGGATTCGCAGATCAATGATAAAATCCATGTTAATGCCCAAGCCTACAAGAATATCGTTGAAGTCTGCGTTTTGATGTTCGGCCATATCCTTCATCTGTTTCAGGAGTCGCTGCATCTGGCGCGCCATAAGATGCCAATTTCTTTGGACGCGCAAGATGAACATTGCGGTTGGTGTGGTGAGAGCAAGTGTAATGAGACGGAAAGATAGACAGAGGTGAAAGAGAAGTAGTTGAAAATGGTCGGGGGGAAGAACAAAGTGGCTTATATAGTGCGACAGTAAGACAAAGACATCCTTTTGTGTTTAGACTCTTTGTGCAAATTATTTGTTCGGTGAACAAACCTTGTGGCTGAAAACAATATGTTTTTACTCCCGAACACGACCACACTTGCGAAGCCCAGGCAGCACGGCCAGTGAAGCGGCCGGGAGATAATGAATCTGGAAACATGCCTAGTTCAGTGCCTGGATTTGCCAGACTGGAAACTAGTTAATACAGTAAGCTACGGTTACTGAAACCCTTTGATGAGAGTATAGGTTGCTGGCCATAAGCTGCTGTGCTTTGTGCGGCTACGATGGGCGATATAAATGTCAGGATGGTGTATCTGAGGGACATTGTGCCCAAGATTGGGAACGTTGGCCATGATGGATGGAAGATGCCTTGTCAGGTGGCAAGTCCTTTCAAAGACAAGAAGGAATAGTACCGCATCTGCTCTCACTATTCGTCACGGCCTGTCAGCAACAGACAAACAGTTAAAGTACTGGAAGCCCATATACAGAACCAGATCGTTTCTCAGATCTTTGAGGTCATGTAGGGGGGCTTTGCTGAACAAGACAACCATGGTGAATATTGATACTAGGGCAATGTTACTCCCTTTGCTGTTTTGGCCGTCTTCTGTAGCCTAATTTAGGTTAATGTAGTTTGTTTTGAGTGCTTGGCATGTTACGCCGTCAACAAACATATGTGCCGCCGACAAACATCCCAACGACCCTTGTGACATGCCTCTTCGTACGGAGACCATCCCCTTCCACTCTCCCCGTTCCTATGAATGAGTTATTGGTTGGACGTGGTAGTGCAAAAGATGTGTAGAATGGATATGCCGATATGGGACCATTTGCACTCGCGAGACACATTCCGGCATTTATTCTACATCACTAACACGTTTAATCGTTAAATTCGGTGACTAGGTTCTTAGGCCACTAGAAGTATCCATTTCAACATCACCCAGTACATTCGCATTCAAGTTCACCGTAACGGAAGCTTTTGTCATCTGGTTACACAAAAATGAAACTGAATGGTTGGCTTGTCAGATCGCGCCTGGCACTGCACTGCGCGACGGGCAAAGTAGCCTGATGAATCCACTGACGGCCACCCACAGTGCTCTGCTACAGACGGGCAGTCGTTCAAACGTTTGCTTTTTGCTTTGTTTCCACGACAACGCCCGATTCTCGCACTCCATCTCAAGAAATGATATCGTCGGTTCACTCATAACGACCTGTACACAGTCGCTCCCCTTCCGCAAGCTCTCATGTCCCCTACTGAGCAGGTGCCATATGCCATCTTTGAAGCGCTGTTTGCCTCTTACAAATAACAGTAGGGCCTGCGCAATCAGGCTAAAGTAGGGGTCGAGGGACTCAGCTGACAAGCGCAGGACCTACCTGACCATGCCTCCCAGAAGGTCTGGCAAAGTTCGAAAGCGGCCACATGCTGAGTCAAGCCGCTCGCCTTCCCCCAGCCGACCCGCAAAGCAGCCAAAGCTATCAGCTTCAGCTTCAGCTTCACCACCTCCGAGTCCCGAAGAGAAGAAGACGCGCAAGTCGGACAGGCCCGATGAAGGATGTCCCGGCTGGTGGCCTCCCGAGTTCGCACCCGCCGGGAAACCACTCCCCGCCAACAAGGCCGGCATGAGAAAGGTCATCAAGGCCTTTCGAGATGCCAACCGCGATCCTGCCGAGCTGTGGAGTGAGGGAGGTCTGATGGCCCAGCTTGTCCGTCAAGATCCTCTCGGAAGGATCCACCAGCGAATCTTTAACAAGATTGATTTTGAGAATCTGGTGCCCAAGACCCCTTCTAAGACTCAGAAAGACGAGGTGGCCAGCAGTCAAGATGAGCAAGCACCGTTTGGTAGAGACAGTACCGAGCCGACGACCGAGCCCCTTACAGACTCAGTAACGATCGCCGAGACATCAGTCCTTGAAGCTACAGAGTCCACTAGTAGCCAGCTTCAGAGCACCGATATAGCCAAACTTATGAGCGCTACCATCGATGCCTTACGAGACGGCATTGGACTAGACAGTCCTAGCGGGGGGATCTGTGCGCTTGTCTACCTGAAATGGCTTATGGCTGAGGAGAGAGTTCCTCGACATGTCGACATCGCAACCGTCCGTATGGAATTCATAAAGATGATGGGACCGGCCGATGCAGATGAGAACATAGCTACCCAAGCCTTGACCTCCACCCAAAACGCTGGCTTTGGCGACGAAACGATCACCGCCAGGATGCTAAAGGATCAGGCTATCCCCATTGATCCCAAGCTTCAAGCGTCTTCTTGCAATCACTTTTCGGCTCAGCCTTTCAACCCCATGGAGCCAATCCAGTCGAAACAGGAACTTGCAATGACCTCTTCTTGTCCGACGCCAAAGCAATCAGAGCAGACTGTGCTCATTTCGTCATCCGAGAGCTCCCCGAAGCCTGCACCCGATGAATATGAGTTTGGAGGACCTACAGATGATGAAGCAGCGAAAGCTCAATCTGCAGATCCTGCACCTACAGACAACGAACGAACATCAGAGACCAGCACACCCCTAAGCAATCCCGACGATCCTCTGACCCTTGCCCAGTCTCTCGAAGTCAACTTCACGGCTTTTCTCAACCAACGACGCAAGCTTGAAGCCTGCGTAAAGGCCGAGAAAACCAGCGCAGAGAAGAATGATGAGACGATCGCCGAGCTCAAGCAAGCTCGCCAGGAACTCATGAAAAAGCACAGTAGTAGCATATACGAACTGAGATGCAAGGTTTCTGAGTTAGAGATACAGCTTGAAGCAGCAAATGGAGCCCTTGGGACTGCGGAGAGGGCGGAGCAGGAGTCTGGTGCTCGTCTTGCGGAGCTTGGGGACAAGATTCGTGGTGAAGAGAGAAGTAAGGCTGAAGCTGCTGAGAGGATCAAGCAGTGGGAGGCTACACTGGCCAAGACTGCGTTCCAGTCTATGTAAGACGAGATAAGTTGTGTTGGATGAGTGAGTGGATGAGCGATTGGATGAAATAGAGTTGTCAGACTTTCTTTTCTTTGTACTTGAACAGTAGATGCAGAGAGCATGCAGCTATCCTTGGGTCCCACTGAGATTTGGTATCTTGTCAGGATGTTCTCATGGTAATAGCATAGACACAGGCAGGGACAAGCGACTTCAGTGTAGAGAGAACATAATACTACAGAACTCGGAGATGGTCTCAGCTCGCGCCATAGGGAAGCAGCAACCTCAGCTGTTCTAGATACTGTGTAGCATTTGTACCCTATACATTTAACTTTGACGTCTCTATGAGTGAGATTCAGGTAGGAGCCCGACGTGAGGGAATGGAATTTGGTACATATCACGCACGTGAAAGCCACTGCAAGCACCCAGTTGTTGAGTCCCATGTCGATCGCTAGAGTTGACTACCTGTTGTAAGTAGGTGTTCTGTATTTTCGATCAGAGGGTACCGGCGTGGATCGTTCTTGTCCATGTTACCAGATCAATGATATAGTCTGCACTGTGTCATCTCTCAGCTACATACGACCATACATACGACCATAGGTAGTGGAAAATACACGGGATCCCGTCTGCTCTCCCATAGTCAAGCCACTAACCGGCGGATTAGTAGTTGGGTCGGTGACGACCAGCGAATCCCCGCTGTTGTATGTTTTTGCCTGTTCCAGCAGCGAATATGTCTTTTTACTGCGCTGTACGGCTTCGCCGGTTGATCAAATACATCATCCATGCTTTGTCACACTCTTTGTTTTGGCTTCAATATGGAGGTCCGTTCATCTTTTTCCGTCGCTGGAAAAGTTGCGATCGAACTTGTGTCTGCTGTTCCATGCCCCAATACTATGATGCAAGCATGGGGCAATGTATCTTCACTTAAGAAACTACAATGCTGGTTGTCGGTTTTGGGCACGGTACGCGGGAATGGGACGGACGGATGGCTGATGATGGACTCAGACCTAGACAAGCATTGTGAGGAGAGTTGCCTATTGGATGAGCTCCTGCGGCTCTTTCAATGCTCTCAAAGAAGACTAATGTACGCCATGGTCAAAGCGGACTTCTGCCTGAGAGCTGGATAGGGGAGAATTCTGTCAGTTGGGGACTTTTGTTGTCACCTCGCAAGAGGAAACTGTACAGACGCCATGAAAAGAAATTGTCTGGACCGTTTCCCCATGCTGCAGGCTGTTCTCAACCATGTACGCTTGGTTGACACATAATTACAGTTAGTTGCGGGCACAATGGCGTGTGCACTTTGCTTGACGAGACCTTTTAGACTCCCATGTAGTGTAAGCCACGTCTGCTCCTTGCTGATATCATCCTAGAACCTCTTTACAACTCTCTTTCGAGCATTCTAGAGCATAACCCCCTCTTTCCCAATGCCTCTCGCCGTTCGCTCTCATTATCCCCCAGGACACATCACAGCCACTTTGCTTTCCAGCCATATAACACTCCGTACCCCCTCGCATCAGAAATGACAATCCTCTCCAAAGTCTCTGGTCTCTGCGTTAGTATCTTGGCTGCTAACCGACCAGCTAGGGCGTACCAACCCCTTAATCACTCCCGTCAGAGACCCGCGACTTGACGATGAGGTAGCAGTAACTCATTGCTTCATCGAGTCTCATACTGGCAAGAACCTTTATATTATATATAACTTTTCTCCTTTCTTCATCCTTTCCTGATGATGCAGATGCGATTGTATTCGAGGTCTTCGTCGACGGCGTTGAATGCAAAAGGCTCGTGATGAAGCATAAACACATCGAAAATATCATCGGCAAAAGAAACAAAATCCATATGATGTGATACCGCAGCATCAAGAAAGGAGACGGAAAATCTGATAATTAATCTCTGACCTTCCCAGAGATCGAACCTCGTAGGTCAGCCAGAATTCTCAAATGCATGTCCTAAAAATATGCAGTCGAACTGGACAAGAAGACAACTGTCGTATTTTACCTCGAACGCATCAAAACCCTCGGAACCATAAAAGGCATTATAAACTTCTGTGAAACCGTCCCTGGACCCGGACGCTTCGCCGTGAGTGCCAAGCGAAACGACAGAGCCAAATACGTTGACATGCTATTACAACAAAACAGTAGCTTACTTGGTGAAGAGTAGTCGGCGTGGTCTTGTGGATAGGCCCTTTTAAAGCTGCCGTTGGGTTTAGTTTGAAGTTGAGGGCAAGGGAAAATGTAGAATTCCCGTAGATAGTTTTTCTTGTCAGATCTGAGTACTCTGTTGATATGCTTGGCATTGGGTAAACTTACTTGTTATCCCATTTGTCTTCCGATGACCACGGCTCTTCTTCAACTGAGAATCGGTATTGATAACGTAACGAAGTCTGGTCGCTCAAATACTTTGCGCCAGTTGAATACCCTCAGACCATGCACCAAAGACCAAAGCACTCCAGCACGATGGACATCGGGCCAGCCGTGGTTCGTGTTCAAGGCCCGGGCCGATGAGTAACAACCACCTGGAATTCCGATTCCGATGCCTGTATCTCAGTCTTCCCTCTATCAGTGTCAGCTTGTGCAACACGATCTCTGCACCTCTTCAGATTATACCCCTTTCAACGCGCCACCGCATCCTCAAAAAGCCGAAACAAGGCCTGTTTGTCCATCATATCCGTCCTACGATAGAAAGCATCTTTAAACACCCATGCTGTAAGCTGCCAGCAAAAGTCACGGACAATATTGTGTGCCTGCAGGAGTAAGGCCTGCTCTGTTCTTTGAACGTACTCCGAATCTCTATACTTATGCCGACATAGAGAGAGCATCGAGTGCCGACCTGGATAGCCATCGTGTGTAACACAATAGAACGTCGCATCGACCCGAAAGCTGCTCCTGAACTTGATGCGATGGGTAACGAAGAGAGCCTCGCAGGCGTGGCTGTGCTCACACATAGGTATCGAGTGATGCTGGTCCGGGAATGCTGCAGGGATAGGTTAGACATGGCTACGATGGTGAGCCGGGGACTTACCGCAGAGAAACCCGATCTCTTTCTGCTCTGATATCTCTGGGATAGTCCAGACGGGCCTTGCGGATGGATCGGTGTGTTTGTGTCGGATGAGGTGAAAGAATGGTTCGCGATCAATGCGTGTGCCGCAAAGCATGTTCACAACAATGCGAATCTCTTCAGCGTAGAATAAAAAGGCGTGGGGTATGTTGTTGTTGTCAGGCAGTGGTGGCCAGCGTGACTGACGAGGATCCGAGTCATTTCCGTCGATGGGCAGTGTGTATGCAGTACGAGTAGCTGCGGATCGAAAGGGTTCCGAGACTGCATTGGAGCTCCGAGATGGTTGCCTTGCACTGTTTATCGCTGCTGTCGCTGGGAGTTGAGTTCGAACCGAGGGGGCCTGGGCTCGGGGTCTGGGTTTGGGTGGTTGAACGTGACATTGAGATCGCTTGGGTCGTATCGCGGTAATGCTGGGCTGAGTTTCGGGCTGGGCTTGAGCTGACGGTGCTGGCTGCGAAGGCTGAGGTGGTGGAGGCGAAATGGCGCGAGCTGGATTTGGTTCACGGAAACGTTTGAGACGTTTCGCTTGCGTGTTCCCTCAGAGGGACGTCTGAATCTGTATCGTCGTCTTCCTCGACGTGCGCTTGACGCGAGCGTTTCCCAGCATCCATGGCGGGAGACAGTGGGTGCGAAGCAAAATGATAAGCAGAGAGTTGGTGGTATCAAATGATGGCGCCAGTGGAATGATACAGCAAAGCGATGAAGTTGAAAGGGCAAAGAAACCAAGGGAGCGAGCGAGAAACAGAGAGTATTAAACATTTCACCTTCTCTTTCCGCAGCTTCTCCAGCAAATTGCTTCAGTGGTGCTAATGCAGGTCCCCGACATTGTGCTTTCCAGGAACACGCTGAGAAGATGAAAGCTGTTCGATGTTGTTTGCAGTGGGTGAGCTGCCGACGCAACGGAGATTAGCTGACATACGGTAGCTCACGCGATGATGCTGAAACAAAAGAAATATGATGAGATGAAACACTTATCAGCAAGATGGCAGTATCTCAGCCTTGTATGAAGGTAGTGCAAGCACGAGGGACAATGTCCTTGATGGAGAGATGTCGTGTGGTGATTGATGCAGGCAGCCCTGGAGCAATTCGACGAGAGGAGGGGGGTCCAATTACGTCAGAACGTACCTACCTAGCCTATGGAAAGCCACTGTATATTTAGTGATGCTCAGGGCATGCCTGCTCTGTAGGGCACTGCACTGTCGCTGGCGAACTCGACGTCTCCCGGTCGCGACAATGGATGTCGAGGTACTTACTTCAATATTTCACTGTTCATCTCATTTCGCGCTCCTTTATTTATTACTGTCATCTATCTCACATCCTTCTATTTCCTTGACGCATACGTTTATTTGCGTACTCATTCCGTCATTCTTCACCCCGCGTCATCTCATTTTGCGCATCAGCTCAAACTTCACGATGCTTTCGAATACTGGCGCAACCTCTCGACGCCGTCTCTGCCCATGAGCAAGAAGGACCCTTCCGCTGTTAATGGATGTCGCCCAGCGAGCTTCATACTACACGATCAAGTACGTGGACGTGTCACGACCATGTGGCCCCAGCTGCCGCAAGTCGAAGCCCGACGATCAAGAAGCTTGCCTTGGTCTCAGGACATGTCTCGAAGTGCGGTTCCCTCGAAACAGCGACTTCTTAATGGACAGGGAGGCATCATTCTGAATTACTAGATGCCCTTGATATTCCGATACCATGTCCAGCCGATATCATGATCAACCGATGCGCAACACTGTCGAAGAATCTGACTGTAGAGAACCCGATTGCGAAACCGCGCCATGATACGCTCACTTTGCCTCGACTCGAAAGATGAGTGCTACTATTCGCAAATACGTTTCCGATACGAGTGTTATATATTTATCCCATCGACTACTCTTTTATCCACAGTAATGGCCATGCTCCTCTGGCTTATTGGTATGTATCCATGCCCCTGTCTGACCCGTTCAAGACCTGTTAAGACTTGACGGTACGCGGGGCATAAATCTGCCCGATGTGAAAGAATCCATGAATCATTGGCAGTGGAAGAGTATGGGCCTAGTCCTCAGGGCAACTGGTCACAGGCCTGCTGAATAGTCTGCTGCGCCTCTGTCCATGGGCCTACGAAGGGTCACTGGGGGCTACCTCCGGCGTGATGACCAGAGGGCAATTGGTCGTAGTGCGTGAGGCGAGAATCGTATATCAGACCTAGGCAAATCCGAGAGCTGGAGGGATAGAGAATAGCTGGTTGATAGCCAAGGAAATATGCGGATAAGTCTGATGAAATATGGCAGCATCAGAATAGGAGGCATTGTCGGTACGCGACACGCGCATCGTCAATTTCAAGGGGCTTCATTTTGCGCTCAATTCTCCAAGACCTTTCTCCGACGACAATCACAGCTTGACCCGCGGCATCGCACATAAGACAGCCATCATAGCAGACAGGGCAGAGAATTTGGTAATGGACAACCAGTACGAGACTTGACACAAGGGATGAACCTTGATAAATAACCCAACCACAGAATCCAAGTGAAGGTACGGAGTAAGCTTGGCCAGATTGACGGATTGCCCCACTGACTCCATCTTAAGATGGATCAGATCGGTGCCAGACCAGACCAGACTGATGAGTAGTGAGATCTACGGCCCGAACCTTATCTTGGACGTTGAAGCTTGAGCAAATCCAAAGTCAATTCACTAAAAACGCCAACTAACATCGCATGGGTTCAGCCATTGTAAAACGGGGAGGCGAGCAGGAAATGGATTGCCAGCTAGAAGTGGACAGTCCCAGACTCCCCGACTTTTGGTGGCCTGTGTGCCAAGTTACTGCTGTGTAACGTGCGAAACCAGCCACAGTGGAGAGCCTCTGGCAGCAGTTGAAGCACTGGACCAGTACCTCTACCTTGGCCGTTGAGCAGAGAAATCTTCACAATCTGCATGGGGGCCTGTATCTGCATCTACTTCGTTTTCGGGCCCGGTCCGGAGTGGCTCTACAGCAGACCAGCTCTGTCATGTTGGCTGTCAAAGGTACTGGTTGGTACACGGATGCTTCTCCCAACCACGCATTTAAATCCACGACATGTCACTACCTTGGCGCAGACCAAATGAAGATGTACCTCAGATATTTGCTGGCAGCTCTTGATGTTTGGCACCGCCGTCGAACATGTTATCGTCAAAGTTCTCATTCTGAATCTCTCTATGCCAATTCTTGACTACCCTGCTGTGGTTCCCTTGTAAAGCGCGCTTGCGCTACAGATTCATCAAAGTGACTTGCGCTGGTGTTCTTTCAGTGGGGCTTACAGTGGTCTTCACCTAAAGCATTCGGGTCTTTGGCCAAATTACTGAAGCTGGACATCTTGAGATCCATCTGAAGACCTGGGCCGTGTTAACGCTCATCTTAGGATCTGTCTGAAAATGCAACCAACCTGCGTATGCACACGGATCATCTTGACTCACAAAACAGTGTTCAGGACCAGATAACCCGCTAAACCAAGTTTTGTTCTCCTTCGGCACAATTTCCTCTTCGTCGTCACTCTCTTCGCGTCCGCGCTTGCTCGCTGGGGCTGGTTGTTTGCCCTCTACGGGTGATGTGACCCGCGCGCCATGATCTTAAGATGGGCATCTTGCTCCATCTCAATCGTGTCGGGTTGCGCAGTGAGAACAGAAAAAGTGAAAATATCGCCATGTAATGAACGACAGGCCTGAATTCGGTCCATCCTTCAATCGTAAGCTCACAAATTAATTGTCTCTCTTGACCGAAAAAGAGAATTCCCCTACTAAAGCGGAGCGTAATATGTTCGACGACGACAGGCATTCCGACTTGTTACAGCTTAACCTGGATCTCAAGATGCGTCTTAGATTGAGTACCATAAATACGTTTCGTATCTTAAAGATAAAATGTCATGGCAAGTCGTCACTCAGACAATCTAGAGGGGCGCATTTACTTTGTAACAATCCGGGTCATCTGCCAAATAATAACAGTCATGACAAGATTAGCGTTCGAAAGGCGTGATTTTTGTAGGCGGCAGAAAACAATGTGGCTTAAAATGTAAATCATTGCAACGTCAAGACTTCCTTACCGTAAATTCCCGGAAAGTAAGTATGATGTTTATTTGCGCCATCTCTTGGAAGGACTTACGTTACAGACGCGCAAGGCTGAGTCGCGACCAGACGTCCTCTTTGCTTTTCGGTGCTGATGGGTCGTCGCTCGCTCTAACTAAATTTCTATGTATCACCTCAATCTATGGTAGTCTAAAGGACTGGGACTCACTCTTCACTCCAACTACGCGATTATGAGCATTGACGACGGCATCTAAATCCTCATACAATTCTTCTGCGCCACTGCTGAAAGCACCGGCGCTGAAGTATATACCCTGGTGCTGCTCTTGCGATGACATTGTGCCAGCTCAAGCATGCCCAGTTGCGATGAACAACTTGACTGCCCTGCACCTCGATTGGCTAGTGTCATCTACTTTTAGCAAAAGCTGGCACAGTAGAACTGTAAATGCCAGCTTCAGGCCCAGCCACAAAAGCCATTGCAGGGGCCATAGTACCTGAATTGTAGCCACGTCAGGGGACCATCCGCTTAGTCCTCAACGACATCGGACATTTTTGCAGACCAGATGCCATATCACAACATAGAATCCGATAGTAAGTCGCAGGTTTTGCGTTTATTCATGGGGGTCCCATGGTTCCAAGTACGTTTAGAAGACGGGCTCCCGATGATCAAATGCATCAACTCACCAACTTCATGCAAGCAAAACACAAAGTGAACCAGTTCTTTCAGAGGACCCAGATTATCTCTCAGTCAAGCGAAGTTTCTTTAATTTCTCATGTCTCTTTAGCGTTTGGTCGTCTCCTCTCCAGCAACTGCTAGCGTCATGTTCGAACCATGTAAGTGGCTTGAACTAGTCCACACAGTCCCCTGTCTTGTTCTTCAATGTCATGATGCAGGCTTCTAGAAGCCTAAGCTTTTTTTGCCAAGCTTTCAACTGGCCAATGGCCTCCTTCAGGTGTGTGAGTACATGCGCAGAGGCGGATGAACGGGGTTTCAAGATCTGGTGGTTCTTTGTGATATCTGCTGCAACCATGATAGACAATACTCTCTTTCTTTGTCCATAGATGCAGGCCCAGCCTGAGCATGATGCCTATACTACCATTCAACATGGGCTTGAGGAGTGGTTATGATATATGATATATCCTAAGTCGGATAATAAAACTTGTTGTTGAAGCCCATTGGTATACCTCTGCCGTTTTCTTCCCTACTCTCTCCAACGTTTCCAGAACTGTACTTGGATGCAAGTAACAGCTTCAATTGAACGAACAATTCATCCAAACCTTTCCCTCATTTCTAGCTTCAGCCATAGAAGATGCCCCCATCTACGCGGCTGCAAGAAGCGACCATGTTCCAGGCATTCATTCCACTCCCACTTCCTCCTCCCACGCCTCAGCCAACCTTCACCTGCTTCAAGAACATGCCGCCTGAGCTGAGACGGATGGTATGGGATATGACCCTTCCAGACCCTCAGGTCTATTGTCTCAAGCCTTCCCGCAGGCGGAACGACAAATGGCTTCGTATCAAGACACCTCCGCTCCCAGTTGCTCTCATGGTCAGCGGAGAATCACGAAACCAAGCCCAGCTTCGGCTCAAACGTTACACCATCTCCACGAATCCATTGGAGCCTTCCGATGCCCAGACTTACGGATACTTCAATCCCAGAACCGATGTCTTGCATTTGCCCTTTTGGAGTAGTCGATACAAGTTGGGCAGATTCCCCTTTGAGAAATTCTCTTTTCATCTTGACGTCACCCAGTCTGAGCTTACCACTACAATCATCATGCTGAACCTTCTTGTTCGCCTACAGTATGCAGAGAAGTTCCCCGACATCTTCATGGTCATGCAGGATGAGATGAATGGGTTCAAAAGACACAACTCTTGCAACACATGGGTCCCTGTCGGGATGCCAGTCATCCATCGGCCTTGGAACAACCCTTTTCTCAAGAAGCTACTTAATCAGAGTCGCTTGCACGAGCGCATTAAGAGCTGGTCCCCAGCCGTATCGGACATGCTATCGGAAACCCGAAAAGGCCACCCCACTGCAACCATCACTGCCATGCCACTTGCTTGTACGTGCCCAGGCGTCGCCGATAGAATGGCCGCCAAGGTTAACATGGCAATCCAAGAGCACCAGCGAAAGACGCGAAAGGAGGAACAGAAGGCCCAGAGAGCGAAGGCTATCAAAGAGAGACGAGAGAGAGCGGCTCTCAAGAGATCATTGGCGAGACAGAGAAGAGAAGAAGCGGCCAAGTCGAAAGGGGTGACGATCAGACTTCGCAGCGAGCCAGGCGAGGCGCTTTCACGTCAGTGACATACCAGCCAGGCCATGTCTCCCTCCTAATCACCACACGCTGAGAATCACCCATGGCCAGGGGAAAACCAACTGAAGAGGCAGACTACACATCTTTGAAGCAGAACATAGATCGATAATATGGCTTCGAGGATATCAGGCAAGAAAATGCGAAAGGGTTATTTTAGAAAGGATCTCATATGTTCTGGGAGTATTTGGATAGAAGGGTAATGCAAAACTATAGACATGGGTTTCATTAGTACAATAAATCTAGTATCGGACATATCATGAATGCAATGGCTGTCAGAGCAACGGAACAGGAACCCCAGTATGCCACCTAGACAGTAGAACGTGTCCAGAAGCCTGAAAGCTCAGATTCCCAACAATATCTCAAATTGCGATAACTGCAGTCTATGAATTCTAGTTCATTGTGATTGACCTTGCAGCGGCCACCTACTTACACCGAATTGAGCTTGACAATAGGGCTGAAGAGATCTTAATATTGGCTAAGATGGAATCTCAAAATTAGTTGGCTAAGATGATATTGCAAGATTGCCTAAGATCAAATCTTAGGATCGGTCAAAATAATAGGGCGAAGCGAAAAGCTTTGTTGAAAAGGTAAGCGGAAGACCTCTGGGACAAGGGCGATCCGGACCATAGACTCCCGGCACACTTAGAGGCTCGGTGGCACAGGGAGTCCTACGTTTCAACGCCCCCAACTCTTTGAGGTCACCTCTTTTAAGGAAAGCACTTAAGCTATTAATGGTATCCACGTTGTCTCGGAACTATATCAGCCATGTTTCGACTGAAAGCGCGTGATCTAAGTCTGTCTACTGCCCTTCCGGAGCGGAGGAGTCAGGTCTAAGACAGGGCCCCACATCGGCTCTTGAAACTGAAGTTGATTGGTTCAATTGCCCGGTGATGGTGGCCAACGCTGGTCCCTGGAGTCACCACTCACTCACGAGTCGATTTAGTGGACTATTCCACTGAAGTTGCGGTGTATCATCGACTAGCTCATTTTTGTATTGATTGTGAACACCGATCGTTGAACATCACCAGAGCAGCGATATTGTTCCGACGTGTGACCTGCGTAGATACTTAATATTGTTTAAATTGTATTGGCTAATTTCCAAATTCTAGCTCTCATGCCATGCCGTATCTCGGCTTTTGTTGTTCTGTCGCGGCAGCGATGGGAGCGACACGTGAGTGTCTAATCTCAAGGCTGTTCATCAGCCTCGTCGGGCTAACGTTCTTCCGGGCCCAGGCTTCTCCACCTTCGCCAATTCACGCTCCTCTCACCACAAGCTTCATCGTCAATCATGCTCCTCTTCACGCTCCTCGAGATGTCGCCTCTACGCCACAACGTCCCCCCAATCATCCCGCGCTCAATAACACTTCTCGAGGGAGCCCCAAGAATCGCGCTACACCCGTTATAAAATTCCGGATTATACCCCCCGAGAGCGAGAGCCCTCCTCTCTGTGGAATAACCGGGGCGTGTAGAGGGCGACCTGGACTCGGAATCTCGCAGTTCTACTGGAGTTCCGGGGCGACCTGGCAGTTCTACTGGAGGTCCTAGGCGCCCGTCAGCGAGGCTCGGTATCTCCCTCGTGGCTGCGTTGTTGGGCGTGCTGTACAGGTAAGTTTTGATCCTGTCTACTAACCTTGCGCTATGGCATGCATTGCAATCAACGAAACAACAGCTGTCGTCGAGTGGCAGTGGGAGGGCGTCACGCGTAACCTAGCGACAGCCGATCCCGATCACGATGCGATACGATTCACGTTGCGACTCGACCGTGAGAGCCAATCCGGTGCGCACTTCGAAATCAGCATCCCCTTCAGATTCAAGGACAAGCCAGCTGGGGCAGGCATACGCCTCCGAATAAACCCCTTCTTCATCAAGTCCTTCTCTCATTCCGACGTGCCAAACCCGCCCGATGCCGTAAAACCGATATTCGACACGACTACGTCCCTTGACTTCACTCTGGATAACAGAATCACCGTTCTTATTCCTAGCGATGTTCAAGAGCCGGTTGTAGCAGCGCGTGCGCGATCGGGCAAGGTCCTCGACTTGATACACGAGCTCTCTTGTATCACGTTCCTGCGTATCTACATCCAACAGTCTCTACTATCGCCCGATGAGCTCAAGACCGTCAGCGAGGTTGTAGAACAACGTCAAATCAAACCCTCCTCCGATCCAGACTACGACGTTTCACGAATGTTCAGCGGCAGCGGCGCAAAGGTCACAACCATTCCTCCCCCCCAACCTCCGTCTTACAAGAAAGCCACGAAAACTCAGCCTCCCCCGAACGCTCCGTCTAGTCGCAAACGGCCCCGACAAGACAGCCACCCCGAATTCTTCAACCAGTTCTGGGATAAGCTCCAGAAGCTGGAATCCAAGGTTGACGACTTGCAAGCCGACAACGCCAAGCTAAGAGCCGATAACGCTCAGCTCAAAGACAAAGTCGAACGCCTGGAGAAGAAGTGCGAAGGGTTGGAGCCGGCAGATGCGGAGGAGGCAGTGATAATAGAAATACGAGACGATATCAGCTCGCTAGATCATAGAGTGAAGTGCATCGAGGACGCGAGGGATGAAGACTTAGAGGACATCAAGGAAGGCGTATTTGATGAGCTGGCGAAGCGTCTGATCGGTGGATGAATGATGACTGTCTTGCGGTATGCTCACGCTTTTGAGTTCTGGGGCCTTTGACTGATGGGTGTAGATTTATGAGATATGAGCGACGACATGACGAATTGCATATGTTCTACCGACGCCCACTCCAACAAAATGCACTGCCCTTACAAAAGACATGCCCGCGAAGTGACTTGATCACACCTGAGCAGGCTGTCTCCCTCCGGGTCATGATCCGATCACCCACAGCTGTATACCGCCCCAGTGCGGTTGCTGCAGCCTTATCTATGCCGAAGAAAGACCTTATTGTTGTAGCCAGTAAGTTTCTGGTGTTCCTATCAGTTGCAACAACGCTGACCTGGGTAGTAACAGCAACGGCTAGGCATACACGACGCCCCTGAAAGGAACGACTTACCCCCATTCTTACGACTTCTGTTCCCTCGACGATTCGCACTTCCGGTCAATCCGAGTGCTCGACTGTCCGGGCCACATGGTCGCTTGTCTCTGGCTATTCAACCGTGCCGCACGTCGCGCATCCCAAGAAGCTGAAGCATCGAGAAGAGAAGGAGCCAAAGAACATGTCGGTGGAGAAGGGTGAATTGGGCCTTGGGGCGTGTGTTGAGGAGTAGTATCTCGTCTAGACGGTCAACTACCACGGAGAAAGACGTTGGCGGAACCATTGAGCAACTTGATTCGCTATTCAATACAACTTGGGTCCAGAGCACGATGGCTGTTTCAGTCGAAACTGGCTGTCGATCGAAGGGTCAATATACTTCTCACTGCTGTTCAATTAACTATGGCTTCTTGGTTTCGAGTGTGAGCGCTATAGTCTGTAGAGGCAACCCTGTTGTTCGACCTCAGTGATATTAATTGACAACCGGGCTATTGATATGACTTCTAGGTAGTTATTGCTTGGCCACAGATAGATAGCTAGAGTGTCTGTTCTAACATTAGTGAATCATGCCTGAGCCAGCACTTCCATGCTCAGCTTTCCCCAAATCGTCAAGAGCCGCACTACTCCTTACATCTTAGAATCTCGGCGCATTGATTCTCCCATGCCAAGCCTGTGCTCATCCATCGCTTTTGTTCTTTTAGCGCAGTCTTGAGATGCCGCGTTCCTCTGCAGCTCCTTCAGTTCGACCTGCTTGGTTGAGCCATTTGATCATGGTGGGGCTTCTTCGTGTGTTACCCTGTACTGCCCGCCAACATGATGAGTTAGGTCCTGTATTGCCCCCCAAGCCATGGTCGATGGGTCCGCTAAATGACCTGCCCTGCGTTGCCCCAAGGTCGCCCGCCCGCTGGAATGTCAATGGGCTTCCAACGGTTCCTTCAGAGCCGACACACACGGCACCAACTCCGTGCACTGACTCTTCAATCAGTTCAGCGCGTCAACTTGGTTCGGCAGCATCGCCAAACACACTGTGACATTTCACTTGCGCCCGACGACAAAATCCCTTTCTTTCGATCCACATCCACTGGCCAGCGCTACGCTTGACGATGGCTTACGCCGCAACCCGCCACCGACTTCTCTTCATGAGCGCGATCCAACACGTGATTCGTCTTCCTGACGAGTAGCGCTCTAGTTATAACGCACTCAAGACTGCTGCGTGCCTCTTGAATTGCCCTGTGGCCAGCTCGCTAGCGACGCGATGTCTCTCTTTGCTTCCTCCAAGAGGCAATGGCAGATAGACAAGACTTTGTCGGCACGGGCTCGCGAATGATTGTGCGCATGAGGATAATTGGCGATAGGGAGGTCGCCGACAATGCCCAGAAGCACAAGAACAAAACAGCCCGAGCAAGAAATCTCACCCTGTCGGCAACATGGCCAATCTGTCCCTCTCCATGCAAGATCCTCCACCTAGCCAAAGACTCCAGACCGTTGGAAGCCCGACCATGTCCTCGACTGCCTCTCGGGACACGCGACCGCCCGATTGATACATCCGCCGCATCCATCTAATATCGCTGAGTCCGCCGTGGGTTGAAGCAGATGCCTGCCCAACTAACTCCGCCTTTTCCGGGCGGAATACCTACGCTTCTGCGAACCGATCTACATATATGCACTGTACTCGCTGCACCAAGCTCGTGACGAGGCTTGATGACCTTGAGCATCTTGCTCGATTGGGGTCGGATCATGAGCCGGGTTGTACTTGTACGCAACGTAGCTTTTGACCTTCACCCTCAGGGATTTCCTCGCCTCGAAGCCCGTCAATCTCAGGTTGGGATGACTGCGGCCTGTCAAGCTTTCTGACTCTAAGGTAAGATCTTGCCGCGGTAGTCGCTGAACCTGCTCGTGCAAGTCTCCAAGCCCTATTCTGAGACACGAGAGGCAATGTGTGCTCTGCCCGCCTCATCGTGACAATGTTGTGACTTCGCTTGTCTCTGATCTTGCTGTCGTCGCAGTTGCTTTTACAGGTGGTCTCTCAGGTTGCTATCAGCACTGCCATTATGGATGGACATGGAATGATCGTAGCGCGCCCCTTATTGACCGTGATCGGGGATCTCTCGTAGTTGAGGCTTACTATACCTCGTTTACCTGGGCGGCGAGTGGTCAATCACGCCGTGCCACAAGAACGACGCTGACTTTGCAAACTCCAGTGTGGCATCGCATGCGTTCTCGGTGTTAGTCAGGGTGTTGCTAAAGCTTATTTTGCAGCCTCATGTCAACCCGCTCATCGTAGCCGATCCAAGATCCTTGACACCTCAATCTCAAGCACTAGCCAGTGAGTGCTATGAACTGCTTGCCACAGTTTCTCCTTTGACTGGTTTATTCCCCTGGAGCAAGTCGATGTCCACGGTGACAATGGAACAGAGTGCAGGTCGTTGGTTCGCAGCTGGTACCGACATTTATTCACACGCTTAGCAGGTAGCAAAGGCACGATGACCTCATCCGCTCGCCGTGCTCTTCTCTTACTGGCTTGCCACAAGGAATTCCAATGCTGACCATGTTTTGCTGTAGTTGATTATAGAGTTTTGAGAAGTGGACAACAGTCTTGTGCCGTTGAGTGAGATTGACTACACCAGGCCTAATCTAGCTGCCCATCTTCAACGGCGTTACATCAACGGGATCTTATAGTGATCCTCCCCAACATTCACGCGCTCCCCTATAGGTTGAACTTAGTGACGTGTAGATCTAGATCATGCACATCAGTCTCAAACGTTGCATGAAGACTACCGCGGAGGATTTTGTAAGGTAGTCGACAATGACCAAGAGATGCATCTCATGAAAGAAGAAAGCAAGAATTTTTCAAGGCACAGGTACGATGTAGGCGCTCTTTCAATAAGGAACCGTTCATCCAACTTCGCACCAATCTCTTGTGACCCAACAGCACAGGTCAAGGAAGACATATCACTGGGTTAATGTCGAATAGTTTGGAATTCAATCGGTCCGAGGTTCCTCGACAATGAAGCAGAACCCATTATATCTGAAATCAGCATCATCGCTGACTCGATATCTAGATAGTAGATAAGCATGTAGCTGTCTTCAAGCGCGTAGCTGTTCCTTACCATCATGCCCCCGCAGAAGTAGTTATGTTCTTCCCATTCGGGGTCTTCTAGCCCAAGCTCGATCATACACAAGCGTTCCTGCGCCAATTGGTCCTGTTTTGCCGACTCAAATCTGATGTCTTGCGTTTGAGAAGTCATGGAGAGAGCCTGGGCCTTGGACATTGAATGGGTAATTATTCCGCGTTCATGTGCATTCGGTTCAGTTCCATCCGTGCCAGATAGCTTCTTCAGCTCCTTGTCAACCGATGAAATCATCTCCAGCACCGATTTCGAGATTCCTTCATACACCTCGAATGCCATGAGGCGGTGGAAAAGCCTTACAGCGATACGTTACTAAGCCAATAAAGACTGGAACTACTGAAGGTGTATGTGAGGGTAAAGAAATCTCCAGCCAATTCTTGACAGGATTCGCATGAGACCATCGCACCTTGGACCTTACCTTCTTCAGGCAAGATGAGGCTGCCATAGTATCCACCTGTAGTAAGAAGATGATCCTGTAAGGAATGTCTGGACAGTCAGGTTCAAGGGTAACCTCAAGGCTCCAAGCTTTTGTTAACAGCAGTAACAAGGTTGAGCTGAGAGTATTAGCCTCATGAGTCCCAAGAGGTGCATACAAACCAAGTTATATGGAAAATGAAGAGATCGCCGGGTCTATCATGGCGAGGTGAAACCCTGCATTGAAGAGCCTCCAGAGCTGTGTGGGCAAAGCACAAAAGGTATCTTAATGCAAAGGTCACTCGTGGGTCGATGCCATGCATGAATGAGGTCCAATTTCAGGCTAGTCTCACCATGAAAGCCGAAAGAAACGCCATGTTGGAAGATGTAGGCGACGGAGATGAGATGCGGCCCCATTCCGAGAAAATAAGGGAGGAAGGATTCAGCTTCGGCAGGCTTGGAGCTGAAAAGCTTCAGAACCTGGAGCTAACACGATGAAAGCTGTATCGCAGGAGAATAGCTTGACGAAGAGGCCCCTGAAACGATGAGGGCTTGTATCCGAGGTCGGCGATGGTTGTGATTGTGAGCTTGTGTCAGCACAGAGAACTTGGTTAGCTGGTTAGCCTGTAGCTGAAGCAGAGCTGGGGGGTATTGCTAAAGCAGTATCCCTTTGTCTCTGCATGGGATTATCTCGATTTGACAAGATAGATTTGTTCGAGAGCAACATCGACAAGGGGTATGTGAGTGAGTATGGGAATTGCTAGGAGGAATATTCAGGGGATATGTTAATTGAGTCGCCGATGAGCTGTTGTTGTCCTGTGATATCGTGGGGCCAAGGCCCAGGTTCCTTCAGATGCGATGATGTGAGAATTCTTCTTCGTTGACTCGAAAATGGAAGGCCTTATTGGCAAAGCCATCATGAAGCAAGCAGGGCTGCGCGTGAAACAGAACATTGATGGGAATTGGGATTGCGGAAAACGAGAGCTTGTCGAGCAAAATGAGAAGGAATCGAGGTGAGAAGCATGGTGAGTGATTGTAGATATCCAGCCCTTCTGGGGGGAACTCAAGTCGATGACAGTCGATAACAGTCGATGACTAGAGACGGAGTCCAGTGTAATTTGAGCCTAGTGTTGATCGGAGACTTCCTGGTCGTAAATACTCAGGCGTTATGATCGAGAGAAAGAAGGCAGGCAAGGAACCTTTTGAGTGAAGGGGAGAGACGGTGCCGGGTCCTCATCGGGTGAGGCAGGAATCGGTAGGTCAGCCAAAAGAGGCATGTGTCAAGGATTGTAGAGCGCGAAGAGAGAGGTGACGTTGCAGGAAGCCCGAATGACTAACCCCCAAAAAATATGATGTACGAAAGGTTAGTATGTTGAAGAAAAGCTGATGGAAGACGTACTAAGATAAGATGTCTGGAGGCCAACGCCTAAAGCTGATTGCTTGGGACATAGAGCTCGGCAAGGCCAGGGCAGGCGATCTACTTTACGCAAGATGTTTCAAGCGTGATTTGAGGTTGAGTGGAGACTGTCGCCAAGGTCTATAGAGTGTGTCTAGACTGTGCCACAGGGTGACAAAGCTGATGAGGGCTGGAAGAGATGAAAAGCTGGAGCGAGGCTGATGCACGAAGACACTTGCTAAGTGCAAATGCTCAAGTTTGAAGGCTTCGAGCGGGTCACTGGATATAGGCTGGGGAGATAGCAATTGCGATCGAGTGGTGCCCAAAGGCCACGGTAAGAATGCTGGCCTGATGCAGCAGACAGATGCACTGGTCAATGCAGATGGGGAGACTTGTACATTACAAAAGACCATTGCCAGGGCATGAGGTGTGACTCCTGGTGATAAGGACTGTATAGTACAGGGAGATGAACTGTTCGTTAAAGCCCTTTATGGCGAATGTCTTGGAATAACGTGCTAAGGAACAGATGGCTTGAGCTCCATCGAGCAGCCTCTGTCGAAGTGTCAAAAACTCTTCTTTGAGCAAATCACTACTGTTCACATATGCTTTGATGCATTTGATCACTGGCCATTTCGTGACGCTTTTGTAGCGTGACTCAGACAAAGAGACGACTTGTTCACTCACAAAGAAAACCTCGTGTCTCTGAATATCAACGAATCGTACCGCCTATAAGTTTACCACCGTGAAATGAATTGTGGTTTTACTTACCATTACACATTTACAACTCGTCCATCTCAACCGCTCTTCATATAACTCACGAACATTTTCCCACTACTATCTCAATAATCAACAAGCATGTGCACCGTACCCAATATTACCTGGACTTGCTCTCACTGCGGCAAGAAATCCGGCCCGGAATCAGGCCAGCCCCTCGAGTGCAGAGTCGCCGAGGCGGGAAAGAATTGCCAGAAGAGAAACCTGCAACCAATGTCTGGGCCAAAAGCATGCGATGATCACAAACATCTCCCAATCAAAGAGAAGGAGTGGGACGAGCGTCTCTGATAGTATGCAGTGGAGCATGATAGAAGAGCGTTCTCTTGGGTAGATAGCTTAGTCAACATTCGCATGTGTTCGTCCAGTACGAATCACCGTTATATCTTTTTCTCTACCAGAGTCTGCACCGGATAACTGATTGACGAATTAACTGAGATTGCATAACGTCCCAAAATCCAATCGCGTGATTCGCTGATGTGTAGTCGGAAGTGTCTTCTTGCCGAGCGCTGAGGCTTACCACACGCCCGACCCCAGGCAAAGTGATCAGCGGAGTCACAAAGCTACGAAATGACCTCTGGTATAAGTATAGATCCCTATTCCGACCCTATCATGCAATAGTAAACATTACTCCTCGTGCTCAACCAGCTCAAGACCCGAGAACTTTCTATTCACTATGTGCACAATCACTCAGAACATAAGTAAATGCCGGCTCTGCCCAAAGGAGCGTAATCTAGATTTGGGAGGAATAGTTGCAACATAGCAAAGAGCGAAAAGCAGTGCCATGGAGTTACCGTAACTAGAATGTGCCATGACTTGGTATGTGAGAGTTGCTCAACCCAAAAGGTAGCGAAAAGGAAATAACGAGACGACTTGTATAGATTAAGGGCAATTTCTAGAAGCAGTAGGCAATAAACAAGCTTGTTCTTACTAAATTGACTTGGATGCAAAGGCTGGTTATCATGAGCTAGTGACAATTCGCGGTCTTGCGTGCAACACATGCATTACAGCGTACGATGCGTGTGCCTTGTGGGGCTGCATGATAATGTCAGAACCAAGTTATGATCATGGAGTATGATCGAAATGAACGTGCGTTGATTCAGAAATGAGCCAAGAGAAGGTTTCATGCGGCTGGATCCTGTCAGACTCTCGGGTTCTGTGACTCTCATGGGCCAATCTCCACTGAACCCAGCCATGCTTATCATCCAACACGTGGATATTTGAGGGTCTCTAGAAACAGACCCATCTTGGATGAAACAAGAGCCTTTCCTGCTAGTCCAATCAATATTATAAGAGCTGAATCCGGTAATTAAGTTGGCCTCTGCGCCGTAAGCTAAGGCTTCAGCCCTTCAGCGCAGGCCCACCATGGACATGTCCGCGGACGACCCCGTAGAATCGGACAGCTCCATCTCCGATTGGCTGCACTGCCTCTGAGATTCGTGGTATAAGATGAGAGAAAGTGCGACAACAGAAGTCGAAACAATCAGCCCAGCTTCAACAACCTAACAAACGAATACACCAGTACCTCGACTCAATACATTTTCGAAAGTCCCTACACATTTAGACAAAATCATGATGAGCTGCCACAAAGAACCCGAGTTCCAAATCCGCGATATCCCTAGTCTTCGGGGCTACATCGCCATCGTTACAGGCGGTAAGTCATCAACTTGACACTTACACAACTCACCACTGACTATCTAGGCAACTCTGGTATTGGCTATGAAACAACACTTCAACTCGCCCTCAAGGGCGCTAGAGTCTACATTGCCAGCCGCTCAAGCGATCGTGTCAACAAGGCTATCTCTGAGATGCGTCAGAATAGCCCCGACTTAGACCTTCACTTCCTCAAGCTGGACCTCCAAGACCTTCAGAGCATAAAAAATACCGTTGCTGATTTCATGAGTCGCGAGAATCGCCTCGATCTGCTGATTAACAACGCTGGCGTACGTGCAGCCGAAAACATTTCGAAGTAAAGCTAACGTGATCCAGATCATGGCTAGTCCCTGGCAATTGACAAAGGACGGCTTTGAAGTCCAATGGCAGACCTGCTTTCTGTCCCATCACGCCCTCACCATGTCATTGATGCCTCTCCTCGTCGCCGCCGCTCAGACCAGTGGTCGCATGGACCGAGTGAGAATCGTCAATGTGGCTAGCGATATGGCCTTGAGAATGGGACCAGAGGCCATCAATTATCAGGACCCTAATCTTACTGATGTAACTGGACAACTGGCGCCATGGTAAGTAGTCCAACTCGAGACAAACTTCAATCGAGCTTGCTAACCTATATCAGGAGGAGATACGGCCACTGCAAGCAAGCCAGCATCATTGCGGCGAAGGCGATTACAGAACGCTACCAACCTCTCGGCGTGACAGCCTATTCCCTTCACCCAGGTCTCATAAAGTCCGGTCTGCAGTCTCACTCGAATAACATCTTCGGAGCCATGACACGTGTAGCTATGAAAGTTGGCCCAACGTCTACGCCACTTGAAGGATCAATGAACTCGCTCTTCTGCGCTACAACTTCGAAAGCATACGAGCACGCTGGGCGATATTACGTTCCGGTTCAGAAGCTGGATGACAGGGCTAACAAGTGGCTGGACGATCCTCAGGCTGTTAGCAGGCTTTGGGACTTGGCGAGCAAACAGCTGAAGGAGCATGGGTTCATCTTTGAAGACCTGCTTCGATATTATGCATGATTTAGCTGATGGATGCGGGGTCACAATGGCAGCATCGAACAGTCATGTATGGTTTTATAGGAACATATGTATGACAGCGATTACTATTTGACTTGGTACCTTTCGCATTTCTCTTTGTCGTCTTTTTCACTGAGCCTCCAATATGTCTAGTAACAAGTCTTGCTAGAAAATGTTAAATGTGGCGACAGAATCGGTGAAAAGCACTACTATTTCTCTCAAGCATTGGGTACTTGCAAGAGGTAATGATCTCGCGTAACTAATAATTTGTCTCTGCTCATTGTCAAATGCACATAATTCAATTTGAAGTTCGAAGTTCATCAATGAAATACGGTTTCGTGGTCTAACGGTTATGACTGCGGATTCTGATTCCGCCAGCGAGGGTTCGACTCCCTCCGAGACCTTTCTTTTGCACTTTCACTTACATTACACGTGCTTACTTCTGTTTAACAACACCTTTGTGCAGGTTATTCTGTTTCTTTTTTTCCTTTTTTCTTCCTGACTCTTGATACGGGATTCGAGTTTTTAGCTTTTTATTTAAGTTAGTCGAATCAATCCTCTCTGATGCAAGAAGGACAACCTTTGACCTCAGAATATCGATGATTCTTGCAAAGAAATGTCGTGTTGTCATCCATTATCTGTGTTCACAGCCTAAAGCTTAACCTCATGGGCTGCAGCCAAATCACAGTGTCCTTACCCTTTGTTATAAAGTGATACTTTCGCGAATCCGTCATGCTGCCACTTTCGGGCCTTCTTGCTAAGCCTTCTTATTGCCATATGGTACCTTTCAGAGCCGCGGCATGCCTTCCAGTCTGGTCTTTACCGCTTTTGCCCAGCTATAAAACCGCGGTTAATCCTGACATATATACTGTACTTACAAAAGTCACCTCCAAACCTATTCCCCCACCATGAAGTTCTGTCTTCTCGTTTTCACAGGCATGGCCTTGGCTGGCGCCATCTTCTCTAGTGGGTTTCCCAGATCGTCTCTTCTGCTGATATGAGACATGGCGGCCTGGCGCAAAGAAGACTGCAACATAGCTAACCAGACACTTCCACATGGACAGGAGCTGGCAATTCAGATACCGGCATCGAAGCTGCTGAAACAGATGAAGGCGCCGTCCCAGAAGAATTTCTCGAAGCCCAGAAGGATTGGGAGTCGAGTGAATGGGTGGAACAGCAGAAAAAGATCTTTGTACCCCCACCCAATGGGGACTTGCCCAGCCTGTTCAAATACCTAATCGGGAAAGAAAAGGAAACATTAGCAACGCAGACAGAGAACTTGGTACTCCCAGACAAACCGAACCTGAAGGCCCTGTTCAAGTACTTAGCCACGAAAAAGGCTCAGGGATACCTTGAAAAGGAAGGCCATTTGAGTGCGGATGGGCCTTTTTACACTTATAAGAAGAATAGTACGCAGAAGGGATCTAAGGCTTTGAATTGACATCCACTGCAGGGAAGCTGGAGGTTCAGGTAGCTCCAAATGAAACATGGGCTGGATGAGGAGTATCGACATGGAACTGACTTAGAGCCAACCGAGCATGTCAACCAATGTTCTCCAATACTGTCAAAACTATTCCTACTAAGATTTTGGACTCGTTGTACAAGTTGATCCGTTAACCCCGATCTGCGAAGACGTATTTCGAATCCCCAATAATAGACATAGCCTGTGATCAATTCAGGCCATCACTTGGGATGGCCCTGGACACCTTTTGCTTCAAGCCTCCTCTTGGTTGGACTGTTCCATGACAGATTTATCAGCTAGCTGTCCTTCCTATGGACGATGAGTAATGTGTTTGGGACGAACTGGTGCCCCTGGTCGAGCCGGAAATTCCTGATTCGACAAGCCAGCAACTGCATAGGATTGATAAACTTAACCGAAAATCCACACGCACTATTGAAAGCCCCTGATACTGCAAGCTCCGACCGAAAGGATGCGTAAGTCCGATCATGAGTAACGCCGCCCCAGAGTTTGTCCATATAAGCGCCCGACGATCACGTAAAGCTTTCAAGGCGAGCCTTTCTGAAAGTCCATAAGTCATCATGTCTCTCATACCCAAGAACATCATGCCTCAAGCTTTTGGCTGCCGAGATAACGTTCACGACGACAGCAATCCCGCCATGCCTCTGCAACAAACCTTCCAGCGTCATGAGATCCAGTCAGCTCGCAAAGCGGTAGCCGGAACCATTCTCGACAAACACAGCACTCGTGCATTTTGCACCGGTCAAGAAGTTCCGATGTATGTTATCGAGGATTGCTTCAGTGTCGTCCAGCATGCCCCGTCTTCGACCAACATCAAGCCTTGGAGAGTGACCGTCGCATCTGGTGAGCCATTGAAGCGATTGTCTGCTGCACTCATTACGGCATTTAAGAATAAAGAGGAGCTCAAGATAGATAACATTCCCGAGTCGTATAACCACTTTCGCTCGGAACTGGGCCATCACGTCTATGGACCAAATGGATACAACATTGCCCGCGAAGATACAGAGGCCATGACCAAAACTCTCATTGACAACTTTAGCTTCTACAACACGCCAGTAGTCGCTATTATTTCGATTGATAAGGCCCTCAACAAAGGCGACGTTCTGTCAGTGGGTTCTATCTGCAGACACTTCTTTTACTGTTGACGGAGAAGGGATTGGGCACGCAAGTGTCTGCTGCGCCAACTGGATACCCGGACATTATCAAGAGGGAGCTGGGCATTGATCAGAACTTGGATATTCTTTGCACGGTTGGGATTGGATTTGAGAACAAGTCACAGCATATTAATTCGTTGAAGATGCCAAGAGATGACTGGAAGCAGAGTGTCAAATTTGTCATGGAATAGCGGCGTCGTGTAGCGTTGGGCTAGTGGTGTTATGCTTGTTTCTTAGCGCTTTCAGCAGTAAATGGCTTAGGCCAGTTAGCCGCTGTTTGGTGTTCGTCAAGACCTCGTTTTGCTGATATAACAATTCTTTGAACTCTCCTGGAAATTTAACTTGACAAATTGATCTCGCTCTCGGTGCTGATCATTTCAATTCGAGACAAAAAGTCTTCGCACTGACCTTAGTGTAGACATAAACGTCTCTAGTGCTGACGTCAGAAACATTTGGTGTTTTGACGATGATCATAGCCACAGAGAGCGAACCACACAACAGCCCCGCATCTTCACCTTCAGCCGGAGACAAAGTTAGCTTTGCACGTTAATTGAAAGATGAACAACTCGTGCGAGATCCCTCAGGGGAAGGAGATTTCCAGCAGTCAAGTCAACGACGACTTACCGGCTGCAGAGGCACTTGAGATCGCCAATGGAATTGAGATCCTCGATGGCAAGGGAGAGAAGCATACCTTCAGGAGCATCTACAGCGGAGCTGGACTACCCCGTCGAGTTCTTGTTGTCTTTGTTCGCCATTTCTTTTGTTGTGTATGGACCCTACCCGTAGACTAAACCCAGCTAACACTCTCAGTCATGCGTGAGCTACACCAGCTTTCTTGCCAGAAACGCGACCCCAGAAAAGCTACAAGAGATAAACACCGAGATCGTGATAATGGGGCACGGAGACCCTAGAACAGTTGATATGTATCGCATGGAAACGGGCTGCGAGTTTCCCATCTACACCGATCCATCTGAAGAGCTTTACAAAACGCTCGGCATGATTCGGACATGGGAAGAAGGATCTGCGAACAAGTATATTCCCATCTCACCTTTTTGGAATGCGTGGTTGTCCATGAAGAATGCGTTTTGGAAGTTGCTGGAGGGATATCCTGTGTGGAATTGGGGAACCACGAATCAGCAGGGTGGAGAGTTCTTGTTTGTTGGGGAAGGAGATGATAAGAATGTGACTTGGTGTCATCGGATGAGGAATTCGAGAGATCATACGGACACTGATGAGATTTTGGAGGTATTGGGGCTCAACAAGTGAGGATGAGTCGACGATACTTGAATGTTGAGCATGGGTTGTTGCTTGGTGAGCAGTAGAGGGCACGAGATGCCAATCATGGTCGAGAATTTGAAGCAGAAGCAGTTGTATTGTCTTTGAATGAAGCTATTAGCTCTTCCGTCGCCTTGGAGAACTGGTAGCTGTATGAATACCAAATATGAATGCTGAATGGTGATTCCCGTTGGGTATTCTTAACGGCATATCGCCTTTACCGGGGCGTTGAGCCGCTGAAGCGTTGGAAATAAGTTCCTATCGTTTCCTGATATATACAGGTATTTAATTATTACAAATGAGAGAATCTATGTAAACTTCGTTGACTAAAAATGTTCAACTCGAAGTCAACGGCTCCGGGTCGCATATTCTCTTGGAACAAGCTTTCTAAGCGGCACCAAACGACAATCAACGTCGCAGAAAGTTGCCTCGGACAAGTCTTCAATATTGAAGATCAGATAGTATCGGCTTACATCTGGAAAATACACTCGGACTTAAGGGACGCCGATGCCGTTGGTAATACGGCAAACGCCGAGTACGCTTGAGGGATGCGGTGGGGGCTAAAGATGACATTTAAATGCTGACCGACGTCTCACGACCGTTCACATCGGTAAACAACTTACCGGCTTTGACCCGCAGTCATGGAGTTTATTGCTGCAGGCGTATCCTGGGCGCTGGGTAAGGCACCTTCGCCACAGAAGATTCTGGGACGTCTTGGTCTCGCATCGCTTGTCGCGCAGACTTCATGGCCTGAATTATCGTCAAAGCTCTCACCTCAAGCGTCAATCATCTTGCCCTATGACTCGTCATTTGGTGGTCTTGTTAGTAGATGGCGGGATTGGCATGGACCGCAGCCTGGAGCCGTCGTGAGAACCTTCTCCGAGAGCGACGTGCAAGAAACTGTAAGGGTGATGGCTCGAGACGAGAGTACGGCTGACATGTCGCAGATAAGATACGCGAATGAACATGACATTCCGTTTCTTGCTAGATCTGGTGGCCATGGAGCAACCGAAGCACTGCAGCTGGCCAAGGATGTTATTATCGTGGACTTGCGAGACCAAAATTATGTCGAAATCGCGGAGGATGGAAAGTCTGCGAGGATTGGTGGAGGCACGAGTGTGAAGAAGGTCGTAAATGAGCTTTGGGCAGCCGGAAAACAAACAGGTAACTCAACCACCATAGACTTAGATCCCCGTGCTAACATGATCTTCAGTCACGGGTATCTGCGAGTGCGTTGGTGTCTCAGCGCCCGTCCTTGGTGGTGGCCATGGCTGGTTACAAGGACAATACGGCCTCGCATCAGACCAAGTCATTTCTGCTCGAGTTGTGCTCCCCAACGGAGACGCAGTGACTGCTTCCGAGGACTCAAACCCTGATTTGTTCTGGGCTCTTTGCGGAGCAGGACATAACTTTGGCGTTGTGACCGAGTGGGAATACCGAATTTACGATATTAACAACCCCAAGTGGTCTTATGAGATCTTCATCTTCCTTGGAGATAAACTGGAGGATGTTTTCGAGTTGACGAATAAGATGATGAAGACTCAGCCGCCGCGTTTGACGCACTGGATTTATATCGTCAACATTCCTGATATCGATCCTGAAAAGGCCAGTATTCTTTCTCCGAATGCAAGGCTTGGTTAACAATGTGTAGCCAATCATCTGGTACGCTGTCATCTCAGATGGCGCTGCCCAAGAAGCGCGAGACTACGCGAAACCACTTCACAACTTTGGTCCTATCAACGTCAACGCGGGCGAAGCTTCAATGCCTGAGTTGGCCGCCATCACGCTCATGAGCGACGATAGCGTAGGATGCGCAAAGGGCTTCACTGGTCTGCGATATCCGATCGGCCTCAAGACTTACGATCTCTTCGCCGTTCGAAAAGTCTATAACGAGATCGCCGATATCTCGAAACGTGTTCCCGAATTTGCTGGCTCCTTCTTTCTTCTTGAAGGATATTCCACCCACGGCGTGAAGGCTATTGATGCAAAGAACTCTGCATTCCCCCACCGCGATGACGAGATTCTTGTGACCCCCTACATTCTTTACAAGCCCAACGTGACGCTCGACGGGCTTGCGCAGGAGCATGGTGAGAAATTGCGGAGGCATTTACTCGAAGCCAGTGGAGACCCCGAGCATTTACGAGCATACGTTAACTACGCTCACGGCTTCGAGTCTCTGGAGGAAATATACGGCCACGAACCCTGGAGAATCGAGAAGCTCAAGACCCTCAAGAAGAAGTGGGATCCCGAGAACAGGATGAGATTTTACGCGCCAATCGTCCAGTCTAAGCAAGGCATTCTCAGCCCTAAAGGCCCAGAATCAGCCCTACGCTGAAACCCTGGCAAATCTCACCCGGTCTCACCGAATGGAACAGCGGGACCGCGTATTACAGGACAATACCACACGCAGATCAATAGCCAAGACTGCAAGATAGAGAATCACAAGCTCTTGTGCATGACAATCATCGTCGAAAAGAGTAGCCAGTTCGTGAGGCATTCACGTGACGTAAGCATCCGCGTGTCCTCGACTCAACAGACGAGACGCTAAGCAATCTAAGCTTAAATTATTATCTCGATGTGATTCTCATTTTCTGATTCTCTATGAACTCTTTCCCCAATCTTTAGACTCAAGTGCTTGACCCTTACAGTGGAAGTGAAGATGCAGCAACAGCCTCTTCGAGGAACCTTATCGTGCAGTTCCTGTCGACAACGAAAGTACGCCGCCTTTTCTTGGCACTGATGACGATGCTGACGAGATACGCAGACTGAAATGTGATCGCGATGAGCCATGTAGCAATTGCGTTGCGAGAAATGTCTCGTGTCAATATGCGCCCTGGCCGCGAGGTCGTGTTGCTGCTCAGAGAAGAGATAGTAGACAGAATGATCTGAGTGATCGAGTGCGCCATCTTGAGCAACTGCTTGGTTCTATTGTTCAACAGCTTCCAGATCAACAGGGGGCATCCAATGGATCACCCAGTATAAAGAGCCCGGCCAGCACTTATGTCACAACATCTCATGTTACAGGCTCTCACCATGGATCTCATCACTCATCTCAGGAAGGCTCTGAGGTCAAGCCTGGTAGAATGATGGCGAATCCAAATGAGACGATCTATGTTTCTAGCAGTCACTGGTCTGCTATTTGCCACGAGGTAGGTAAGCTACCGGTAGCCGGAATGTTTCTCACTTAACAATAAACCAGGTTGAACATATTCGCGAGCATCTGGACGAAAGCCACGAAGCGAGTGACTTGGGCATTGTCGATCAAGCTCAAAGTCAAGTACCCCTTCTTCTGGGTCCTGGAAGATTAGCTCCGAGCCTTGAAGATATTATTGCAGATGTCCCTCCGAAACACATCACCGACAGACTTGTATCTCGTTATTTCACATCGACTCAACCTTCAATCTGTACGTCCGACTCTTGATCTACAGTACTGTCATTGACGCTTCGAAGTGATCACCCACTCAGGAGAGTTTGAAGGCGAGGTAAGTATCGCTTCCTACCAAAGCTTTATCCCACTGATCTTCTTACAGTACAAACGCTTCTGGAATGACCCCAATTCCGTATCTGTTCAGTGGGTCGGGATGCTGTTCGGTATTCTGGCCACTGGAACATTTCTGTACATCCGATCACAGGATGAGCTTCCCGGAGGAATGGGTTCACCCCTTGAGGTCGCAGAGTCTTTTCAGCAAAGATGTACCGACTGTCTGATTCTTTCCAAGTACTCTACAGCGCCTGGTAAGTATACTCTGGAGACTCTCCTGTTCAATATCCATGGTGAGTTCGTGCGCCGTCGAGACGCTCATCTCGGCGTGTGGATCCTTACCGGTATCGCTATTCGTTTGGCGATGCGAATGGGATACCATCGTGACCCTGATAACTACCCTCGGATTTCGCCATTCCACGGCGAGATGAGGCGTCGCGTATGGGGTGTTCTCCAGCAACTTGACATTCTGACCTCTTGCCAACTGGGCCTGCCCTCGCTTATCCAGGAGTCGCAGTGCGATACCCGCTTGCCACGCAACATAAATGATGAAGACTTTGGACCTGAGTGTACGCAGCTTCCTCCACCAAGACCTGAGACGGAAGGTACTGGCGTTCTGTACACCCGTGTCAAAGTCAAGATGATGACCATCTTCCGGACAATCTTCAACCAGGTCTCACTTGGCAAGACGGAAGACTACAGCGAGATCATGGCTCTCGATCAGAAGCTTCACCAGATGCATCAGTCTATGCCCACCTGCTATAAGATAGCCAAGCTGGAAGATTGCTTCATGGTCCCTCCCTATCTACTCATCCGGCGATATAACCTTGAACTTCTCTTCCAAAAGGCGAGGTGTACACTGCATCGCCATCACATGACAAAGGCATACCATGACCCCAAGTATAACTACTCCAGGGCGGCTTGCGTTGACTCAGCGATGACCGTGCTAGGTCACCAGGCTAGCATTTTGAAGGAAGTTCAAGTTGGTGGGCTATTATATAACGACAGATGGTTCCTAACCTCTCTCGAGAGACATGACTTCTCGTTGGCATCCATGGTCGTCTGCGTGGAGCTTGGCATGCCACCTGAACAGCAGGACCCAGAGCTCGTGGGGTATACTCGGGAGGCTATGATCGAAGCACTTAAAACCTCGCAGGCATTTTGGGCAGCTATCAAGGCCGTCTCTGCTGAGGCAAAGCAGGCATACGATATGCTCACGGTGATGCTGAAAGCTGTTACTGGTTTCAAGGATAAGTCAATGCCACCAGCTGTAAACCAAGAAAACACCCCAGCTCACAATGGCAACGGCAACGGTAAGACTGATGCTCGAAACCATGTGACTTGTAGACTGATAAATACAGGACACATAAACGGACAAAACAACATGAGCGAGACTCCTTTCTCGACTGAGTTTCAGGGCATTGAGGCTATGCTGAACAGTTCAGATGGCGTAGACTGGGTATGTTCCTCTGCAACGAGACGGCGTTTCGAGCTGACATGTTTGACTTTCTAGGATATGTGGGAATCACTGGTTCACATGCCCGAAGACTTCTCCCAATATGAGATGCCAGAAGAGTCCTGAAAAGCATGTGTGACTAATTTTGTCCCATGGTCAATAGAGCGAGTGGTGCTGCTGTTGTTGCTGACAGATGGCGCAGCGTGATAGCGGGGTTTGGTGTAGCCTAAATAAAATTTCTCATGCATCTGCAACCTTCACTCTATCAATCTTCACCCCATTCTCGACATCTAGTCAAACGACTAATATTTCTCCTAAAGCTCTACAACCGCCAACATGCCTGCTCAATTGGTCATCTTCGATTTTGACGGGACTCTTTTCGATACCCATCAGGCCATCTCTCACAGCATCAAGCTCACCTTCGACTTACTCCTCCCAGCCTCAGCTCCAGCAGAGTCTGAGGTGCAGAAGTTGATCGGCTCTGGCTTGGGTCTTAGGGAAGTTCTCCAAGCGCTACACACATCTCCCGATTCTTTCGACGAGGGTGAATGGACGTCAACGTACCGCCGCTTCTACAACGATGAGGGACAGAAACTTGTATCCGCGTTTCCTGGCGCCAAGGCACTTTTGAACAGGTTGCATGGAAGAAAAGTTCCTGTCGCTATTGTCAGTAATAAAGGTGTAGCCGCAGTCGAGACCGCCCTCAAGAACAACGGCATCGATACCATCCCCGGAGACTTGATCGTCGGAGACAAGACCCCCGGCGCAACGCGGAAGCCGGACACTGGAGGCTTCGAGAAAGTTTTACTGCCGGCCCTAAAAGCTCGTGGATTCGCAACCCTTGACGCGTCAAAAACCTTAGTCGTTAGGGACACGGAGGCAGATGTCAAATTTGCTGCTAACATTGGAGCAAAGTCTGTTTGGTGCAGATACGGTTATGGGGAGCGGAGGGCATGCGAGAAGTTGGGGCCACATTTCACGGTCGATTCGTTAGATGAGGTAGCTGGAATTGTTGACAAGATGTGATTGATCAAAATGTCGTCGGTTTGGGCGACAAGCTTTGACGAAGGCTGCGAGGGGTCATCAGACGTAACTCCTACTTAAACTTCATTATCGATATTGGAGTCGTGAACCAATGACGAATCGTGTACTCAAAGCTTACTTAGTGGCTTGGGCCATCGCGTGTGTCATTTGCCGTTGAGGCCTCTTATCGAGAGTTGATAACAGCCACGCAAAGCTTACGTAGCTCAGGATCCATAGAACAAAGCCAGGTATCTGGGCTGGAACTTTCTTTCACCAGGACGGCCAAGTCAGTATCTCCAGATGTCAATTATAGAAATTTATCTCCGGTCTCATGCTCCGGTCGACTTCATTGCTCATGATGCAAGTCACGCTCAAGCGATCTACAGGGCAGCCCTACGCAAGCATCTTCGTCCAAAGGGTAAGATGAACAGCGATCAAAGGGCTCAATAAAGCAAGTTATGTGCTCATTTTTCTTTGCGACATTGACTCTCATAACGACGTGCCATAGAATTTTCGCCGATACGTCTGTTAGAAGAGGTTTGAATGTGAACGCGTACGATATGGCAACGAGATATACCAAGGAGACTTGATCAACATTAACCTAGACATACAGCCCCATAGTATAATTCAAGAAATACCTTTCAGGGGCTCTTATCCACAAATGAATGAATGGACTTGTTGGTAGCTATTAGCGCGTAAGCTAGGGCGCTCTGCCTTCATTCAAAGCTTCTTCTCTTGGCATCGTATGTATTCTGATGAATGTATAAGCTATCGACCACGAACTTGGCATGAGAACTTCGCAAAATGTACATCACTAAGTTTTGAGGCTGATAATCATTGCCAGCCATCTAACCCTGGCCCCTCCACAAGACAATGGGATACCTACTTCAAACTCTGTTGTAGCTATATAAAATCCAGGTCTTCCCCTCCCCTCCCCTCTATGCTTTCCTTCTCCTAACAACAAAATATCACATCATGACTTCAAACTCTAACTCGCTACAACCAAAATGTTCTTCTTCACTATTATACTTTGCCTTCTCGCCACTACTGGCATAGCCTGGGACGCCCCAGAGATCCCAGGGTTCCGGACCATGTGGTATGATAACTTTGACGGAGCTACTGGCTCTTTACCAGACACTTCAAAATGGAACATTCAACATTGGTACCAGGATCTAAACGGCGATCATCAGGAGTACAGGGCTTCCCCTGTAAACGTCTATCGCAAAGATGGTAGCCTCCATATCGAACCGTGGCGCGACTCCACTGCTGTAAAAGGTTGGACATCCGGTCGTATCGAGAGCACGTATACCTTCACCCCTGCGCCCGGTGTCAAGACCATTATTCAAGCCAGTATCTCTCTTGGTTATGCCCCCATTGGAAGTAAGGCTGGTATCTGGCCTGCCTTTTGGTTGCTCGGTGACAGCCATCGTACCGGTGGCCCAATATGGCCTGCCTGTGGTGAGCTTGACATTCTGGAGCACGTGAATGACGACCATGAGACTTATGCCGCTGTTCATTGTGACAAGTCTCCTGGCGGTATCTGCGGGGAGAAGAAGGGTATCGCTGGGAGTCTCCATCTACCGGATTTGGGTATGGGCATAAACACTTACAAAGTTGTGATCGACCGCACACCGACTGTGTGGCAGGAGGAGAGTGTAAACTTCTACGCCGCAGATGAACTCTTTCATACGGTCACGGGGGCGCAAATCGGCAACCTGGAGGTCTGGAAGACCATTGCGTGGAACAAGATGTTCATCATTTTCAACGTCGCTGTTGGTGGTGATTGGGTAGGTTGAAGCTCTCTCGGTGAACCTGTCAAGCTAATATTGTGTAGCCGGGACCTCCAATGCCTTTTACTGCAGAGGGCCCTGACGCTGGTATGGAAGTCGGATATGTTGCGCATTATGAGCAAGAGGCTGCAGCAGAGGATACAGCCAATACGCCTTATTACTATCCTTATGATAATTACCGTAACCATAATATGCCTTGTTGTTCAAAGATGACTCAAGCCATCAACAATGAGGCGCCTCCAGCTCCTCTGCGCCCGCCCCCAGCTCCAGCTCCTCCTCCACCTCCTGTTGCCGCTCCTCCTCAGCCACCTATGCCGCCGCCGCCTTTGTCTGTTGTCGGTGCGCCCCCTCCGCCTTCTGTTGGTCCTCCTGTTGGTGCGCCTCCTCCACCTTCTGTCGGTGCGCCTCCACCACCTCATGCTGGCAGGCCTCTACCTCCGCCTGCCGCTGGCGCGTTCTCTCATAACTATCCCCATAACCCTCAAGTCCCACCGCCTCCACATCAACCTTATTACAACTATCCCAATCTTCCTCCAGGTCGGCCGCACTATTAAGAAAGGATAAACACAGCTCTTGTGGTTTAAATCCCAATGCTGTGCTCATGCGACTGACTGACCTCTTCACGTCTGCAAATCGATCTCATATTCGAAGCTGTGTACGCTGGTAGCAGCTATGCGTATGGTTGAACTATCAAGTGTCGTTTTCCTTCGGCCGTGGAGCACTGGGATACTTAGGGGCAGGGGTAACAACAGACTGCCCCTTAAAGGGAACTTGGGGCTAATATCTGCTGGCTCAAAACTAGTCACAATTCAACCTGCAAACGATCTTACTCACCAATGTTTATAATGCATGCATATAGTCTTGTGCATTAGGTTGTTACTCTTGACGTGGATTGCTGCTCCATGATTCGGGGTGATCCATCTACCGAGACAGCTCGCGAGGGCTTCCCATCCATTGGCCACCCCGAAATATGACGGTATAAGGATGGAAGAGCAGTTGATATCATGATTTTATCCCTGAGCTAGAAACAAAACTTCACGAGTTACTTTTCGGGCTAGCATTTCATGAAGCCAATCTGGGAGGAATCTCAAATATGTCCAAGAACAATGCCTCAAGCCGAGACACTGAACACGCACAACGCTTGCAGTAAGCCAAGACATCTCGAAAGTTATATTCGATTGAGTGAACAGTGCCGTATGTTCAATGAAAGAAATTGTCAGGGTGAAAACGCTCCCCTGGACTTTTGTCTCCTCCAGTACATAACTTACTTTTGATCCGTTGACATATATCTGCACTGCCAACAGCTGGCAGCCTCGACTGACCTTCGAGAGGCCAGTGTCATAGGGGCCAATTTCATCCGTTTGAAAGCAAACAATGGGCCTGTTCAAACGACTTCTCTTCCATAACCAATGGCGTACGCTCGTCTCTACCAGTGGCATCAGAGCCTTCAATCACCTTCCCTTCTCCACCGAGGTACACCTTTCTACCAGAAACCCATCTCTAAATTCTGATTCTTCTTCTTTTCCAACCCTCAGCAACCAAAGCCTTCTCATAATTGCAACACTACACCTTTCAAACCATAGTAAGTGAGACTCGATCACTCCTGATGTGAGTTCAACACTGACAACAGACTTTCAGACTCAGAACCCAAATCACACAATGCTTCGATTCTTCTCCTCCAAGAAGACCGTTGACCCCAAGGGCCAGGCCTCCGAAGCTGTTAGCAAGGATGTCGAAGAGTCCGTTCGCGCTCTCGAGGATTTTGAGATTGAACTTGACCAGACTACCGAAGACTACGTCGAGATCATCGACCACGCCGCGCCCAAGCGTCCTCGTGCCGTTTGGAAGGGCACAAAAGAAATCTGGCACCAGGGCTACATTGTCGTCGCGAAGGACACCGAGGTCCCGGCCTTCATGAAACTCCCCAACGGGAAGACTAAGTTCGGTGAGGATGTCGTCGTTGTCGAGGGATTCGAGGACTGCTCTGGAAATGTCAAGAAGTAGATGATGGGCATCGGCTATTATGATCAAGTTGGAGATTCGTGGACCTTTGGTTTTGTTGCTGTTCTTTGGGTCGTTGGATGAAGTATCAAGAAGAGAGTGGCATTGTAGGGTAGCATACTGTGAGCCAACCTGTCTAGTCAAGTGTTCTTTTCGATAGCCTAATGAACCCACACTGCGCTTTGCGATAAATTACACAATTGCCTGCTTATTATATTGTTGATATTCTTCCATCCCATGTCCCATACAAGGCCCTTATTGAGGCGGTGCGTCGGGTCACAACCAATTGCCGGTGCACCTCACAAGAACACTTTTGCCAGCAGCCTTCTTATGGATTAGAACTCATAAACTTCGCACTCGAACCGGAAATAGACATTTCAGTTGTCATCTGTTTGGAATAGCAATGACAACTCTTTAATGTCCTACTTGAATGACGCGTCTGCGAAAGAACCTTGGTCGTGGTGCATTCGAGAAGGTTGCCAGCTCATAAGCATTTCCCGCAGCATCGAAAGGATTCCCTAAAGCGTCCTGAACGAAGGATCAACTGTGTAGTGGCTATGCCAAATTGGGTGGTGCTGAGCCGCCGAGGTGCATAAGGCATTCGGTAGGGCGTTTCGCAAACTTGGCCATTGCGAGTGGCGTCAACAGATGCTGAAGTGTGATAATCTCTACATCCTTGGTGGAGACCGGTTTCCAAAGGAGCCTGCATTCAGCGAAACAGGCAATCGTAAAATGACTGGTCTGAGGGAGGCCCCGGGGTGCAAGAAGACTTCTGATATTAAATTGAGGTACTAAAAATAATTTATCTTAGATCCTCTAAATCTATACTAAATTAGGCTAAATTTACCTAAATTTACCTAAGGAATTTTGTCACCTAGGATAGACGTCCTAAGTTTTATGGCATCCCCGTGGGAGGTAAACATCGAAGGGCCATAGACCTATTAGTCTCGATGCTACGCAGCGCCACGCATCCATGCCCAAACCCCTGTCAATAATCGTCATCAACTCACAACAAGCTCGGCCGAATATCACACATCGAGTATAACATCTGACAGCCAAGCATTGGCTGCCTCTCTGCATTATATATCACCAGACCGATCCCAAATCCATCAGCCATCAATACCGAGATCAACAGCGAGAACTCGTCACCATGACTGCGACATCCAGCATCGATCTCATCAACCTATGTAGGTCCATCTCGAAGCGCGCAGTATCTTGTGCAGCCGCCGCAGACAAGATAGCCGAACGAGATGAACAGCACGGTCTAGAGCTCAAGGTTATATCATCTGGTCTTGAGGAGCTGAAGCGCAGACTGGCTGAATTGGAAGAGCTCCTCCACGCCAAACCCGACAGCAGCAAACTCCGCGACACTCGGGAGACTCTCACTCCGCTCTTCAAGACTTATGAGACGGGGCTCGAGGTCCTACGTATGCAATTGGCCAGTTGCCAGCCAGAGAATATAGCTGGATTGGACAGGGAATTCTTGAAGGCACATGAATACTGTCTTGTTGTTTACAATTACATGCTCGAAGTTTGCAACCCCCTCGTCGGGTACGTTGCTCTTCTCACATATTGACTTACCATCTGACACTCGGCTAGGAACGATGATTCTTTTGGGCCATCAGGCTCGAGCTTTTTCACCCATCAAGCTCAAGAAGCAGTAAAGTCGGCTATGAACAAAAGACTTGTCAAATCAGAGAAAGGCACTGCCCGACAAGATATACTGCCCAGCAGCGAGAAGATCCCCGTCGCGGAGAAAGAAGTAGCACCGCCTTCGTATTCAATGCCCGCATCAACGACTACAACTCCGCCCATAGCGTCACCGTCAACGCCTTCACCACTAGTTCAAAGCCCAGTCAACAATTGTCACCGCCCCAAAGGCTCTTCATTCTTCAGAGCCCTCACATCGGGCTTCCGCAAGCATGATCCATTGGCCTCAACGCTCTGTCAAGCCGCCGCTCGCGGAGATGAGCAACAAGTCTCTGGCCTAATCTCCCAAGCCGCAAACGTCAACGGCCGAAACGAAGACGGGGATACACCCCTCAAGTGCGCCATAAGATATGATCAAGTTGGAACCGCTTGTCTTCTTCTACAAGCTGGAGCTCAGAGCAACAAGCTCCCGCCCTTATTCAAGGCTGCTTCTATCGGAAGCCTCAAGATCGCCAAGGTGCTTATCGATTCTGGGGAAAGTGTACACGGCAAATCAAAAGCTAGGAAGCCCTACTTTGTTGATGTTGTTGCCAAAGGTAACCTGGACGGAATCAAGTTCCTCCTTGAGAATGGCGCTCCAGTTAATGCAAGGAACGAGAGACGAGAGGAAGTTATTGTCCAGGTCGTCAAGACAGACAACATCGACATCACCCGTCTTCTTCTTGCCCACGGCGCCAACGCAAGTGCAAAGGATGCAATAGGCGAGGAGATCATTGTAAACGCTGTCAAGAAGGGCAATGCTGAACTAGCCAATGTCCTCCTCGATCACGGCGCCGATCCCAATGCCGAAAGTGCAATCAAACAAACCATTCTCTACACAGCAGTTCAGAGCGGTAACGCTGACATGGTCGGGCTACTTCTTGACAAAGGCGCAAGTGCGAAGCTGTTGAATGTTCTTGGAACAAGTATTCTGGAAGCTGCTATTGGAATGAAAAGATTTCAGATCGTGAAGAAACTCATCGAGGGGGGGGCCGATGTTGATGGTACGGATGCACATCAGCAACCGATTCTCATCAAAGTTATCAGGAACCCGTTTCTGAACAATGACGAAAAGGTTGAGGTTATGAAGATGCTCATGGCGAATGGTGCAAGCCCTGAAGCGGTTGATATAACATTCGGTCTACCAGCTATTTGTCACGCTGTCGAAATGCCCAGTACGGCAGTGGTGCAAGCCCTTCTAAGCCGAGCCGTCAACACCAAGGTTCGCATGCTCTCGGGCCAAACTCTCCTGACATACTCCATCGACGTCAACCGCCAGAACACTGTCGAGGCACTGTTGGCACAAGGTGTTGATGTAAACGAGGTCGATGGGCTCAACAGAACGCCATTGAAACTGGCTCTGATGAGACTTGACTATAACTTGACGGCGAAGTTCATGGATTACGGTGCTGACGCTACAGCCAAAGAGAATCAAGAAGCTATCAAGTTCATCAAGGCTGTTGGGAGAAAGGATCTGCAGGAACTTCTTCGGCCAAGGGAAATTGAGGCAGGTCTCTCAACTCCAGCTGTTCGACATGAGGTCGAGTTGCCTACATCTGAGGCACCACCGCCTTCGTACGAGCTTGTGGCGGGCAAGGTCTGATTTGACAAGACGATCTGTATTTCACTGATGAAACATGAATCTATTCAACAATTATATATATTAAAAACCTCCATCTCAATGAACGTCAAGTATATGTGTCGTCTCAATGACGCAAGGAGTAAGCGGGCATGATGACATAACACAGCTCAAGATCGAGGCCAAAACTCCAAAACCGACGGCCTTAGGTTGTTAGTCGCACATTACCCCTCAAACGACGTCCTCAGGTTGATAGTCTTGATTAGAAATCGAGTACCAGAACTTTCCTATTTATTGATCCTAATTATCCCTCAATTCGCTTTCTTCTTTTTCAAACTGCTCAATTCATTCACCCTGATTGGCTCCCAATTCTTTCTTCCTTTCCCAATATGAGTTCTAGCGACATTGCCGCAAATGGATGGACTGCTGTCCCAGTTGATGCCGGAAAGATCTTCAGCAATGGACCTTATATCAATGAACCTGAGTACATTGACATTCAAAGCATTCAGTTCCCGGATGATGACACAATCGTCTACAAGACACAGCAACATGCCAAAGATAAGTTGTTGAAGCAAACTTACAACCATTCCATGAGGGTTTACTACTGGTGTAAGTCAATGACAGCCTCGGATGAATTGAGCCTCGTGTATTAATGAGTCCTTTCGCCAGCTACTGTCATTCTTCGACAGCAATTCCCGGAGCATGCAGACACTCTTTCCCCTTCGACCCTAGCACTAACTTGCCTACTCCACGACATCGGCACCACTGACGAGAACATGTCTTCGACCCGTCTCTCTTTCGAGTTTCAAGGCGGCTTCCAAGCTCTCAACCTACTTCAAGAAACCGGCTCTCCCAAAGACCAAGCCGAAGCCGTTTGCGAGACTATAATCCGTCATCAAGACCTTGGCACCGAGGGAAATATCACTTTTCTCGGGCAGCTCATTCAGCTGGCTACCATCTACGATAATGTTGGCGAGCATACAAATGTCAAGGACTTTGGAAGGATCATCCATGAGAAGACGCGTGAGGAAGTCAATAAAGTTTTCCCACGTGAGGGATGGCTGAGATGCTTTGCGGCTACGATTCGAAAGGAAGAGGAGTTGAAGCCGTGGTGCCATACTACTCACATTCCCAAGTTTGCGGAGCAGGTTGAAGGTAATCAGCTGCAGAAGCCATATGAGTGAGATTCGGACGCCTACTACTATGGAATGGACCTCCGCGCTATATCTTGTAGATAGTGTATAGTCGAAGTTGACTGGGCTTTCATTCAATCATCTATATCTTTATATGAGACTCTTATCTCCTCAGAATTACCTACCATAATGTCTCCAAGAACCCCGATCAGTATCCAGATACATCAGGCCACTCTGTCTCAACTCCCTCTTTGAGGATCATATCTTGAAACTCCTTAAACAACTCCTTCTTGCCCTGCACTTCATGCGGTGATAGCTTCTTATCCAAACAATGCGCTGCCAACAACCCTGCCGCCTCGCCAATGTTCCACTCTACAGGATGTAACCTGTAACATCCATTCGTAATATGCGTAGTCCCAATATTCTTTGAGGCCGCGAGTAGGTTCGGTCTCTCAACTGGTATCAAAGCGCCAAGCGGAATCTCGAATGGACAGCAGGCTACGTCGATGTAGTTATCACCGCCGGTGGATGGATGGAGGTCGATGCGATACATTCCGACACCGACACTATCGGGATAGTGAACTGCGCCTTTGGAACCGCGGACGTCGAGGGAGAGATCTTGCTCGACGATGGTGGTTACGGCTTTGATGCGTCGAGATTCGCGGATGTAAGGGGCCATTGCAAGACCGTGTTCCGTACCAGTTATATCACCTCTCAATCGAAGACCAGGATATCCTGTGCCCTTTCCATCGGCTCGAGGACAGTCCGTCTGGAGGTAGTACAGCATACTGTACGACAGAGACGCAGCTTCGGCAAGACGCTCTTGCAGCTCATCCTCTGATACGTCAATGATGGGCTTTTCGAAGTAGTCAATCATAGGCCAGTTGACAAGGCAAATATCTGAGCGATATGCTCCGGGGATGAAGTTGTCTTTGGCTGCAATGCGTCGAAATGTCCAGAGATTCATGTCTCCTCCTGACTTTCTCTGGTCTGACATCACGGAAGCTGGGTCGTCGTTGGGGTTTGGTGTGAACTCTCGCTCGACTATCTCAAGGGTTCGGGGATGCGGCGCCATAAGACCAAGTAACGGCGCACCCCAGAACTCGGGGTGGCAGCTCCTCCAATGATCGTATCTATCAGGTTTGAGAATCGTATGATCTTCGCCCTCGATATGATCCACGGCGAAACAAATCGATACAGCTTGAGAGTTTTGGGGCTGCGCTTCCTCCGGTGCGCTAGGCTCTCCTGTATCCTTCCGAGACTCAAAGCCTGTAACATACGGTGTCTTGGTGATGGGCAGTAAGTCTCCCAGCTCAGTAGCATCAATGACGTACTCTGCATCAACAGTGAAAGTCCCTCCCCCATCCAGTTTTCGAAACTCGACAGATCTCACAATCTGTCCAACCATGTCACAAGAAACAGCCTTGACACGTTTTTTAACAGTGAGGAGTCCACTACCGATAAACGGCATGAGCATTGCCTCGATAACAGCCACTGCAACTCTCGGCTCATGGCAAAGCTTGCTGACATGGCCCGCCCCAGGATTCAACTGCGCCCTTCGTCTCGCCTCCTCTGTCAACGGATAATTATCGCGATAATACTGTCTTATCCCATCGCGAAGTGCTCGGTAAGACCGTGTGACGCCGAATTGCTCAACCCAGGTATGTTCGTCAGGAGGCACAGCTTGGCTTGTCAATTGGCCGCCTAGCCAGTCATATTCTTCGGTAAGGAAAACATGACGGCCTCGACGGAGAGCTCCGAGGGCTGCTGCGACACCGCCCAAGCCACCGCCTGCGATGAGAATATCTGTTGAAAAGTGCTTTGGTCGAGTTTTTAAATGAGCTGTCTGCCACGAGATGCTGCTTTTGACATGGCCATTGGGGGGTTCAGAAAGTTCGCCCATATTTGGTGGTGGCTGGTAAGTTGACCAACAATCAACTCAGAAAATAACGGCATAGGACTTGCAAAAGTAAACATCAAACAAATATGGGAATCGACTTGTTTTAATTCGTCTCACAGAATCCTTCTCTCGCCGATCTCCCCAGATCTGCGTTCACTTCACCCACACCCGAGACTCCCCGTGAGGGGTCGCACAGCACGTGCATATCCCATTCTCATGACCAACGCCGCCAAGATATTGTCCCCTCAACTCGTCGGGAAGCAATCTCACATCTCCCCGATCCTTACACTACCTGTCAAACGCTACTTCACAATGTCGGAGGACAATGCACGCAAGCGACCGCGTCAACCCGCGTCCGATCCGCGATATCCCAGGAAGAGGAGTCTCAAGGCGTGTCATGTGTGCAGAGCGCGTAAGACAAAGTGCGATAATGTGCAGCCAACGTGTGGGTTCTGTGCATCGTTGAATATCTCGTGTTCGTATGATAATACTGAGAAGGACCATTCTACGTAAGTTTATCACTGCTTGGAAGATCAGTTCTGATGATTGGGGTAGATTTGACCCTGCGAGTCTGGAGATTTTGAGACAGTTGGGACAGATCATTACTTCGCAGGATGAGTTGACACAGACAATCCGATCGATTGCGGAAGCTCAGTCGCACGCCGGTCTGGGCAATGCTCAAAATGTCCATGTCGCTGAGGGTTTGTGGGATGCGAATCTTCAGGCACAACAGCTACCCTACTATGACTGGTTTGGAGGACAATCCGACTCCAACTCGACAACCCCAGCAGCATCAGCTAGTGTCGCTGCAGTTCGATGGTTCGGCATCCTTGCAAACGATGCGTCGAATGAAGCCTTCGCAGACACTGATGCACCGCTGGGACTCGATGGCGAGCTACTCGATACATCACCAGATGGTCAAGCAGATAGCGACATCACGCCATTGCAGAAAGCAACAAGGATCATCGATACCCAACCACCGACCCGGGATACAGTCAGCAATCATGCAGCAAATGGTCCCGAAGAAAGCTTATGGCAGGCCTCGGAGAGCATATCACTCCTCGATCGAGAACAGAGCTTGTTTCAGAACTTCCTGCATCGCATATGTTCATGGGTACGTCGATCAAACTCTGCATGAACATGGATACTCATCTCTTATCAGCTTGACCTGTTCGACCCAGCTCGGACATTTTCCACAAGAGTTCCCCATCTAGCAGTCCGCAACGCAGGTCTTCTCAACGCCATTCTCGCATTATCATGCTACCACCAATCCCTCGACGAAGCCATCCCTCCCAATCAACGTCCGTCTCAAAATACTGCTCTACAGTACTACTACCAAACATTACACTACGTTCAGAAAGCTATGCGGTATTCGACGTATCAGAATAGTCAGGAACTCATGGCTACGACGCTTATGGTCTCAACGTATGAGATGCTACGAGGGTCGCGTAAAGATTGGCAACAGCACCTTCAAGGAGTCTTCTGGATCTTGAGATCTCGCCAGATTGAAGTTGAGACATCCAGTCTTGAAAGCACGACGTGGTGGGCGTGGCTACGACAGGATATCTGGGTTGCTTTCCGTGAGAAGAGGAGAACATATAGTACATGGATGCCCAAGAAGGGATACGCGGATCTAGACAGTCATGAGTTAGCCTCTCGTGCGGTATGGATAATGGCGCAGGTAATTAACTTTTGCGCTGTTGATTCGTCTGCTGAGGTTGACGGGTTGACGGGGAGGATCGGCTGGGCGAAGGCGTTGAGGAAGATATTGAATGAGTGGCGGTCTCATCTCACAGTTGAGTTCTCAGCATTGCCAACCATGGGAAATCGGGAGAGTGAAGTGTTTCAGCCACATTTGATACATCCTCAATGTTTTGGTAAGCAGCTTCAACTGCGATGTTGGATCGGGTGCTAATTGAGACAGGACTCGCTGTACAGCTTCACCATTGCTCGCGTATTCTCATTACAGCACACGAACCCCATTTGGACGGTATCCAAGGCCTTCTCAAGCGCCAGAAGGAGATCCAAGAGAGTATCAAAATGGTATGCGGTATTGGTATGACACTTACAGAGGATGCGTCAAGCATGCTGTCTTCACAATGTCTTTTCATTGGTATGTCCCCAGTGCAATCGTTGGATTTGTAGGGACTAACAGCGTGCGTGTGCAGCCGGAATGTTCATGCAGAATCCCCGAGAACGAGAATGCGTTGTAGAAATGCTGAATACGTGCCAGAAAAGATGTGGTTGGCCTACACCTTCATTGAGATCAGAGCTGGAACAGATTTGGAAGAATCCAGATGCGCTTTGGGATAGCCAGCATCAGTGATGCTGCATTGTCGGGGAACCTAACCTGATAACGAGAGTTGGTACGGTGGCGGTGGTGTCGTGTGATTTGTGATATCCGTAATGCATAATTCACTGTATCCTGCAATGAGACTCTGCCGCCAAGACTCTGAATTGAACGAATATACGAGACAGGTTACATCCATCATGCATGGTGATTTGTCGTATTGCGGCCGTAATAGGCAGCCTCCGTTTCAGCCCCCAACGCAAAACCCTCGAGATGCCGCCTACCCCAGCCAATGGCCTCAATGAACCAAGCAAACAGCGCACAATACTTGTCTAATCTACAATAACTCATTTCATATACATCATAGACCCTCCTCCCGAGACTCCCCGCGTCCTCCGCCAAGCCCATCACCGAATCACGCGCCCGAGACTCCCCGCCGACATGATCTACCCCCGGACATGATCTACACCCCGCATTATCTTTGTTTGCCTTGCCGCGAAAGAGGGTGTTGGGACCTTGATTGTCTCCACTACTTAAAACCATGGTGCTCTCGTAAGCTTAATTCCTATCGTCAATCCTTCTCTAATCTTCAATCCGAGAAGAAGTGAGTGAAGATGACGATACACGGCATGTTTCGGCGCATTGTGCGCAATGATGCTATTCATGTTGATCCGCCCGAGATTTACAACTGGCGTGTCATCGCCCTGACAGCTTCGGTAGGATACCCGCCGCCATGATCCGGGAATAGTGGACTAATGTTTATAGGCGTGTTTTGCTGGAGCGCTGTTTGGAGTTGATGCTGGTATCATTGGTGGCGTGCTGGCTATGCCAGACTTCAAACGGTTTGTTTCAAAGCTGCCTTTAACGAGAGCGCCGCTGACACAGATTTCACAGGGAATTTGGTCTTGACACTCGACCAAAGGAAGACGCAGCCGATCTGGCAGGAAACCTCGTCACAACAATGCAAACCGGTGCTATCGCTGGAGCTCTCCTGTCCAGCCCCTTTGCTGATCGCAAGGGTCGAAAGCCGGCGCTGCTTCTTGTTGCGGTGACGGGTTTCATCGGTGGTATCATGCAAGCCTTCTCTTATGGTCACCTCTCAGTCTTTTACATTGGGCGGTATGTTCCATCGCATTACCCATCGCACCATCACTAGTTGTTGACTGACGGCGGCAGATTCGTCGAAGGTCTCGGTCTCGGCGCAGGAACAATGCTCGCACCAACATACGTCTCTGAAAACTCCCCGCGCGCCATTCGTGGTTTTCTCGTGGGCTTCTTTCAACTCCTCCTCGTCCTCGGCGGCATGACAGCTTATTTCATCAACTACGGCTCTCTTCTTCATCTCCCTGGCAAAGCAACATGGATGGTCCCCCTGGGGTGCCAATCCATTTGTCCAGCATTACTCTTCTTCAGCATGCTCTTCTGTCCGGAATCGCCACGCTGGCTAGCTTCGCGAGATCAGTGGGAGAAGGCCGGAGCTGTGTTGTCAGATGTGAGGAAGTTGCCGGTGGACCATGCGTATATTCAGCAGGAACTGCTGGAGCTGAAGACGCAGATTGATCAAGAGAGGGAGATCATGCAGGATACAGGGTTTTGGGCACTTCAGAAGGAGTGTTGGACTTTGCCCTGGAATAGGAAGAGAGCACTTCTGACAGTGGCTATTGTTACTCTTGGGCAGTGGACTGGCGTGAGTTGCTTCTACAGCTACACGATTTGGATGGAAGGTTGCTGACGAAGTGTAGACTGGTGCTATCAACTACTACGCACCTACTGTAAGTCTGCTTCCAAGGCTCCCGAGGTTTGTACTAATCCATTATAGATTTTCAGCGGATTGGGTCTCAGCAGCACGACAACCGCACTCTTCGCACAAGGAGTAAGAGCCTCTACAGCTTCTTCCCTCATCACTCGCTAATATGCATCATGAAGATCTACGGCGTCGTCAAAGTCGTCACATGCTTGATTTTCATCTTCTTCCTCGCCGATTCCCTTGGCCGTCGCAAATCATTCATGTTCGGCGGTGCAATCCAAGCATTCTGCATGTTCTTTGTCGGCTTTGTATGTAATCCGCGTCAGCGTTTGACTCCCGCTGACGTTACTAGTATCTCCGCTTCGGTCCTGAGCCTGGAGAGGGCGATCATCCTCCTCCCGCGGGTATCGCTGCTTTGGCGATGATATATGTCTTTGCTGCGGCTTTCAACATGAGTTGGGGCCCTGTTTGTGAGTTCTTCAGGCTCCGATGCTCCGACAGTTGTACTAATCTTGATAGCATGGATTTATGTCTCTGAAATTCCAACGAATCGACTTCGTGCATACAACGTTGCTCTCGCTTCGTTCACTCACTGGGTGCATAACCTTGCAGTATCAAAGTCAACGCCAGTCATGCTTCTGCACGATCCGTGGAGAGCATACTTCATCTTTGGATCGTTCAACCTCTTCATGGCAATTGCTGCATACTGGATTCCAGAGACCAAGGGCGTAAGTCACCCCTCCTTGCATATACTCGCACAGACTCTGACTCGAATGATTCACAGATCTCACTGGAACGCATGGATGAAGTCTTTGGTGTCGCAGACTTTTCCAATGTCGAGGACGTGGGCATCGCAGCACGCCGCGCAAAGCGAATCGATGACGAAGACGTGGAGGACATCCAAGCCCCCAACAAATCGTAATCACATTCCTGAGTATTACGCGAGAGGATAGAGTTTGAGGACTGGATTGTGATATAAACTCTGTTGGTTTCAATAAAATGCTCAGCTTCCAACCCCTGCATCGTTCATTTGGAACAAGAATTGTAACGAGTTCCTATCATTTGCTTCTCCCTCGCAATATATACGCGAGACGATGTCTATGCGGTTCTCGTATTCTGAAACCTCTCTCCGTTGGTTGGTCCGACCCGTTTTAGCCGAAGTTTTTGATGAAGATGCGACAACATTTTGCCGTGTACCCGTGGGTCAATGTCAAGTCTATTCTCCATATTTGGCCGAGATGCCGGATCAGCGGCAAAGTCCACCAACGCATTCAATCAAGTTCGAGAAGTATCATCTTGCTCCATTTTATACCAAGTTTCGGGTTCACTAAATGGATGATCACTTGTGACGTGACTACATCGTAGTTCTACAGTCATTTGGTGCAATCTAACGGATCTAGACCAGTCCCTTATCATTGAAGTGACGGTCAACGCCTAACTCGCTTGATAGCGACTATTGACTGCTATTTTTGCTAGGCGGAAAAATGTCATATCATTCTTAGGTTATCTCCATCTGAAATTCTCGTATTGCACCAACTACCGCTTCTTTTATCCCTTGCGTCTAAACCTGTTTCGGCAGTTGACCGACACTAACAATATCTGTCAATCAATAGTCTGACAAACATCAAACAACCAACACAAAATATTAATGATTATCACGATAATAAAATTTGGTATCGAATTATCTCTAGTCGAAAGAACAAAAAGAAGCAGTATCTGTAGTCTAGCCCCCCTAACGCCAACCCAAACCAAAAAAACACACCGCGCTATGCCGAAATACCCTGTCTATAATACTTGTATTCCACCGATGCCCCCTGGCACATGTAATGATCTGCAATTAGATCCTTAGCCCGAACATCCAGCCACCCAGCGGCTGCATCCTTGACGCCAAAGCCCAGCCAGACCTCATCGTCGAGATATCCGTGGTTCGACGGTGGGAACTCGGTCTGGTTGGTGTAGTACGACATGGAGCCCGTCCAGGAATAGCTGAGGTCCGACTCTCCGTGGTACGTGAGCTTCTTGCCGACGCTGATCATGCGGTACGGCGCTGCTGATTCGTACACTGCTATCCGTCGGTCATACCATGTAAACGAAGCGCCTGGGAAGTCTTGTCGGCGCTGCACGATGCCCATGAGAACGGTGTTTTGCTCATCGGGTTCGCATGCTCCGCGATTGCACATTGTGACACTCAGCATGGGAGAGCTCTGGTGGACGTGGCTATCGTCGATCATGACATCGTGGATGCATGTCTTTCTCTTCTTGCCGTGCCAAGTCTTTCCTGGCTTCGCCGTCGGCGGGTATGGTTCTTCAACAGCCGATTCCTGGTCATCAACAGCGACGATGGGTTCGACGGGCTCGTCGGCGGATTTCCAACGGAATAATTGTCCCGGCTCCACCATCATCAGAAGCTCCGAGTCTGGACTAAAGGGCGACTGAGCTAGCGCCCAGTTCTTCTCACGCTGGTATCGAGGGTGGTTCTCTTGGCCTGGTTCTGGTTCGCGAGCGAGGAGTGTTGGTTCGGCGAAGCGGATTGAAGGTAAACGGGACGAAAAGTCGGAACCGAGGACTTGTTCGAGCTCGGGGAGGGCAGCGCGCACGTCAATGAGGAATTGGCCTTGACACATGGTCTCATCGTCGACTTGGTGAGTAAAAATGAGAAGAGGTTCGCCAGCGCGTGTCCAGAACAGCTTCATGTCTTCTGGGCCGACGTACTTATCCATGTCAGGCTGTTTCTTGCAGTGATGCTCAGGTCCACCAAAGTCTTCCAGGAGCATTGTAGACCATTCACCGGTTCTGATAACGGGTCGGTCAAGGTAATCGGTGGTGAGGTTCGCAAAGGTGGCGACTTGACGAGCAACTTTGTACTTTTTGCCGTTGATTTCCTTTTCGATATGGGTTGCGCGCGCGATGACGAGAAAGTCATGAGTGATATTAGTATCACGAGGCAGTTCGAGTATCGTTGGATTGAAGAGCTTGTGTCCAGTCTTTCTCGCATCGATCTTGTTATAAAAGCCCATGTTGTTCCGTAGACTGGTCAAGAGATGGTAGTCGACGTATGGTTTATCCTCAGTATCGTCGCCACGGTCGAGGCGGAGATCGTAGTAGTCATCTTGGGTATTAGATTGGTCCTTCTTCTTATCGTCATCGTCCTTGTGTTGGGGTCGTCGATGGAAAGGCTCCTTTGGTGATGACTTCTTTGGCGGTTTGGAGCGGTTGGGATCTTCAGGTTGGGGAGGTTGCTCCTCGTAAAAGAACGGCCGTTCTTGGATTGGTGTGATTGAGAGACCATCTGATATCTTGATGTGAAATATTGCTGTGACAAGGATGCAGAAAGACAAGATGGCCACGAACGTTAGCACGCCGCGCAGCAAGTGGTTGTGAGACCGCATGGTGGTATCATGAAGCCGCTCGCTGTGATGATAAGATGAAGGACAAAGTCAAGCGGCCATAGCTCGAATGATATACGGGAGAGACAGTCGTACGAACCCACATCGTGTTCCGTTTCGTCATAGCTAAGTTAACACCCACCAAACCTACTAGGTACCTAGGTCAAGGTTCTAGTGGAGGTCGAGGTCAAGGTTCTGGGCCAAGGTTGTTTAGACGCCGCGTGGTCAGAGACTTAAGCTTTCGCCAAGCATGTCATGTCAGTCCCTCTCCCTGTGGTCTATCCCTTGTACCATCCGATCTAACCGTGGGCTCCGCACTTCTCGGCCCTGCTACTGGATCTACCGTAAAAAAGTGAAACCCCTCCCTATCGCGCCCTCTGTTTAATCTGAAACATGATTCATACCGTAAAACAACTGCGACAGCATTTCTGCGTCAACTAACTAGTTAATTAATTATCCTTGCGTCAATCAGTGGCGGTTGGTCAAACGGTAGCCGCTGGAATGCAAGCCCAGCTCCAGCATCAAGGTGCTCAAAATAGAAGCGCGCCCAGTAGAAGAACGCCATTGCAACGTGCCAGAAACATTCCCAGACGCCACAAAAAAAAAAGGTTTGGTACAGTCCAAGTACCCTGATTGAATTCCAGATCCACTCAGCGAGTCAAGCCGCGCAAGCTCTTTATTGACATCACTTTCTTTCGGCACGGCGATTGGCGGAGACCCCCCCATGCAATCAATTATAAACTGCCGACTTGCCGTGGGAAAATTGGAATTCTTGTCATATCTACTGCTACTGTAAGGAGTAGACAGCCCCTTTGATTGCGTGGAACAAAATGTCGCACAATACGGCTGGTGAGACGTATCCTTGAAACCTGGCAGAGGTAATAGATTGGACGGGGGCGGAGTTTCTGTGAGTAATGTGATATGGAAGCAATGGAATGCGCCTATTTTTCTTGGCGACACACGATTTGTGACATGGACCTGACGACGGGTCGGACAAACCAAAAACATCTGCGTCTGTATTTTTGCTGGCTTGCGCCGTATTGGAGATGTACAATATGTGGAAATACGTGCATCCAATGCATCCATTCTTATCTCAGGCATTGGCAGAACGCCTCTCATCTCACGAATTGATAGCCTAAATTAGCTGCAACGTTGGCAACGGCGTTGGCTCCAGCACTTTCAGATACGGACTTGATCGTGCCACTTGAACGCCAGCCACCGTTGACTATTGACGATGGCTTCGGCTATTGCCCGTTCCAGAATGACAGCCGCTTCAAGACCCCTATCTCTCAGGAAAATCATGCTCAGCCTTCAATGATGCGGTCACGACATCCAACACTCTGCAACGTTGTTCTCCAGATCTGACAGACCGGGGATTCCCTCATGCAGCACCTGTCAACGTCGCAAGCGGACATTTTGAACACGATAAAGTCAGCGCTAGTATCTTTCCAGCAGAATCGGCTATCCCGTTGCGGATGCAAGCTTTTCTGAAGGTTTTGCTTAGGGTCTTGGCAAAAAACGAGACGGGGACTAGGGTGAGCTTTATTTTTATTTTTATTTTGATTCCACTTAGCATTTGTGACTTGCAGTGTCATAAGGCAGAATACGAGAGAGCATGGGTTGTTACCGTGGTGTTCTGACTGACTGTCAGCAGTTCGTAAACGAGCATCACGAGTTGAAAAACGGGCGATTCAGTGACGAGATACCCAATCTGGGGAAGGACTCGCTTGTAGTATCCGGGCCAAAGGATTCGGCTGAATTGTACTGATCCAAGATCAGATCATCCCATCAGATCATATATTGATACTGAGGATGAAGGGCAAAAAGCATGAATGGAGAAAAAAGAAGCAGATAATGGTGGGTTTAAACCACCTATCTTGGACGAACAGGGAATCGAACCCTGGACCACTCCCAGAAGGACATCTCTTGGAAGAGAACATGCTAAGGGAGTATTATACCACTAAACCATTCGCCCGCAACGACTTATGATTGGATGAGAGCATTGAGGCAATTCCAGAACTTGTAGAGCGTTTCCGGTGGAACGCCGTTGTACGCAGCGGCTTTATATCATTGACTTTCGTGGCAGGAGTAAAAAGGAGAATTTAATCCAATCTCTTTTATATAAACTTTTTCACGGGTCGCTGACCTTATGAGGTGCTGTCGGGGAACAGGAAAACAAGGAATCTGGCTCTCTTGGCAGTTTAGGGTAGGCTCTTCAGAATCAATTCGGTCTGTCGAGTCGATATATCATTTTGGCGGTATTAAAATACGCCTCGTACTCAATATCATCCTCCGTATCGTCCAAATCATAATGATAATGGCCTCCAGCATTTTCCCCGTCTGCAGCGTAGCAATGCGTATGCTCAATCCGCAAACCCATCTTTCCTCCCGGGTCAACGGAATGCAAAACTGATAAGCAAAGCATTAGTGCGTCAAAGTCGTGAAAGGTCAACCAACTATCAACATCTTTGCGATCACTGAACGGCAAGTCTTTCTCGGCTGGGAAGTCAGGCATAATATGGTATTTTGCCTTGCCTTTCTTGACCAAGAAGAGTCCACCGAGACTGACGGTCTGCGAGTCGCCATATGTTTGATAGAGACCTTTTCGGATACACTCTGCAAAACTTCGTTCAGAGCCGGTCCTCTTTCGAACTGTAATCTTGATCACTGGTCCCGGACTGCCTGAGGAACCGAACAAGTTAATCATCAAGGCGCAGTCCAAAGAAGGACTCTTATCGACATGGACAGCGCTTGTCTCCTTGTTGATCTTTGCATAACGACTCTCATTCTTGACATTCTCAAAGCTGTCTTGCCAGCCAATATTTGGCGCAAGTTCACAGTTCTGTCCGATAACGCGATAAGGTCCAGCTCCAGCACCGAGTAATCCCCCCTTCGCAGGATCCATATCCATAGCCTGCGCGAGCTCAGTCATGGACCAGACGCAATCCATCTTTGGGCACGGGAACAAATTCGGTTGACCTCCTACATCTGCTATCTTCTCATCTCCTGATAACCCCTCGGTAGCTAGATGATAGGGCGCTTGCCGAAGATCCGGGCAGGGCACGACACTCGCTGTGGAGTGCTCATAATTGGCTGCCAAGTGTGCTTGAAGTTTGGCTGCCAGTTCCTCCAAGCTAGGCGGAGATAAAGGATACTTTTCGATGCGCATGGTTAGCCTTGGGGGTTATGTTGATCTGCAGATGATGAAATGACGCTTCGGAACAAGCGACATCACAGCCTCACAGAACAAGGCGGGGTCCGCCCGCAGAGGACAAACTCAAAATCGGTTCCAAGTAAAAAGACAAACTCAAAGTGGTTGAAGTATTACGCGTCTCCAACTTTATTCCTTTACCCATTCATCACTACACGTGGAAAGGACAGAAGAATCGGAAGGAGTATAGAACATAAATGCAAAAATGAAAGCCTCGCAAACGCTCGCAATCGTAATATAGGAACAGCCCGATGCGGGGGTCGAACCCGCAACCTTGAGATCGCGTACTCGTAAGAGTCTCACGCTCTACCGATTGAGCTAACCGGGCGTGGCTCTTGATGATGTCTGAGCGACTCTCAGAATAGGGACTAAGGAGTCAAAACTCACCCGGAGCGACATCTAGAGATCAGACCAGCTCTAACACACACGTTACAGCGGAACTCATAAGAGTACGGTAGTCATCTCGTTATTCCTTCTTATTTGCAGACGAAAAAGCTAGCCTGACATGCTTAAATCTGGTTGGTGCTGGTCGCCCAAACGGCCTCAGCCTCATCATCCTCACCCTTGTACAAGACAACATTTCCATCATCCTGCACAACGAGATAGACCTCATCGCCCTGACCAGAGGTATCGGAAGCCCAAACTGCCTCGTCGTCATGGGTACTAAGTAGCTGGTCAGCTCCTGTAGTAGCTTCACATAGTTGAGGTACATACTATAAGACAAAGTTTCCATCATCTTGAAGATGGATGCCCTTGATGTCGTCACGCTGGTCTTCTGTGTTCTGCCACACAAATTCGCCTTCCCAGTAGATGGCGATCTTGCCGTCGTCTTGCATCCTGAATTCGTTGCTGCCGCTCTCGCTGGTGAGGCTGTCGCCTGGGTACAGCCAATTGTCGTTGTCGAGTCTGCCCATCTTGAAGGTTGTTGAGAGTAGAGAAGCTTGTTGGGAAAGAGAGAGAAGAAGCGTGCAAGTGTGATGATGTGAGTTGTTTTGAGTATTTCCAGAGCACAGAATGGCATCTTTATATACAACTCATCCTCATCTAACCCCGCACTCTCCTTCTCTTTCATTCTTTGAGGCTATGTTCCGATCCGAAACATGCATATGTGCCAAGATTCAAAGTCGGATGATGAAGTTATCTTCACGAGAGGCCTCACAAGCGCCAACAGCACTACAATACGGAGGAGTCGGCTATCTGATCCCTCCCGCCCGCATTTTACCGCCTTGGCCTCCCGCATATTATGGGGTAAATTCAGGCCAAGAACGGAAACGGCATCTTTGCTCTCGGCGGTTATGCACGTTTCAGTCTGGGCGAAATAAACAAGAGGCTTAGGTTACGAGACGATGTCCCTTATTGCGCCACGTCGCCTGCATATTTTAGATCAGCGCCCTCCTTCGGATATACTGGTAGTTGGAGAGTCTTAGCACTGACATGTGAGTGGACCGGGATACTCGGCTTGCGCGTACGACATGTCCAATGCTTGGTTGGCTTGGCGCTTACATACATCAAGGAGCAGGTTGTTTTATGGCTCATGCAACTATTTGACATGTTTTGATATGACGATATCCTCTTCCTCATGTTTCAGGTGATCTGATCTTCGATGCTTATGAGCATGTAGTGTTCATGATACGTTCTCACTATCGTTTCAGTGATATACCTCCTCTAGGATATATATGTTGACCCTGTCTATCAGTTCTGTCAACAAGAGCCCTGATACTTGTGAGAGCACGAAACGATGCCTTGGGGTACTGCAAAAATGACATCAACTGCGCACAAAGACCTTGTTCAGACAGTAGCATTGTATTTATTAACCATGTTTCACTGTCGAACAAAGTCGACTTGTGAGGCGGGGGAGAGCCACATCATTTGATCTAACAGCGAGGTGCCTTAGCTTGGACACTGCATATTCTCACAGTTTCCGGCATGTGGCCACTAGCTGATACTGGCTATGCGAAGCCACTTATCTATCGCCGTAAGTGCCCGCCGAGGCAATCCCTTATAGCTCCTCTCATCATACGTCTCGTTTAATGTCCGACGCAGCATCTTTGCCTTTCTCAAAATGATCCTACTCGCACTATAGGGGCTATTTGCTTCCACAAACCTCTTTGCGTTCTCTTCAGCCTGCCGCCTTCGTTCCCGGACTTCATCGCGCTCTGCTCCCTCTACAAGGCAAAGCTGACACCGACATTCGAAGTTCCATGTCCTCCGAATGTTTGCCTTTCTTGCCTCATAGCCACTCGAATCGTCATAGCTATGGGTGATCTCTTCACCAGCTGCAATTCTTCTTATGGCGCGAAAGATGATGAGATCGCCAACGAAATCCTTCTTTGCATTGGGAATACAAGAGTGGTTGATGTACGATGCCCGTATCCAAAGACCAGTACTGGCATTGCTGACATCTTCGTCTTCGGTTTGCTGACCCAAGCTAAAGGCGTTGCGTTGGATGATATCGTGTACCTGAAACGTGTCGATTACAGGTGAACCGTCAACTTGTTGCAATTTCCTCCCAAGTCCATGGTAGTCTCCGTGTAGGCCTAGGACTTTCTCGACCTGAGATGGATTATTGAGAAGCTTCTTGACAGCAGCTTTGTGCAAACCCGCGGGAAAGACCTTGATAGTAGCGTCTTCTTGAAGGCCACAAGCCAGCGCCGTGAACGTTTCAGCCTCGTGACTCCAGGCCGCACAAAACGCCTTCTCACACAGGATGATCTCGTTTGTTTCGATGTCTCGGGTTGCAAAAAGACCACGACCAGCTCCAGGGCTGTTTTTGATCTCCGTTGCACCGTAATACGAGGCTGCATCGGGCCTGCCTCCCGTCTTGGATAGATTGCCCACAATTTTCCCCATGTTGTATGTACCCTCAGCCTCCTCTCGCAGTCTTGCATCGACTCTTCGTAAGTGTAGCTTGGACTGCTGGTCATCTGGTTGGAATTTCTCTTGCTGCTCGAAGCAGCATCGAGCTTTGAGAAACTCGCCCTGAGAGTATGCAGCGAGTCCTGCACGATTGTAGGCCTTCGCGTCAAGAGACCTCAGAGCTTTAGTCTCACCACGAGTCAAAGAGTCTAAAGCATCCGATGTTGCTTCATCAAATCTCTCAAGTTGAAGGTTGACATGAGCTCGGTTACGGTGCAGGTCTTTGCGTACAGTTTCGCAACCTTGGTCCCTCTTCGAAAGCTTCAGACCTTCCGTATACCAAAAATGAGCTTCGGCATAGTTCTTCTTCTTCAGAAGTGCGTCATTTCCCTTCCTCTTGTACTCGCCTGGAGACACGAGGTCTGGTCGTCTAGAGTATTGTTCACTGTCCCGCCACGATTCTGGATTCTCGGAGATTGCGGTAACTATTAGGTCTGATGGATGATCTATCCGAATTGTGCGATCTCCTTGGGCATTGAGAGTGTAGTATGGCTCTTTGATCACCAGATCAGAAGCTATCTCCAAAGCATTGCCGCCAAACTGCGATGTATGCAGAAAAACCTCCAGTCGCTCCACCTCGCCAGACGACTGGTCTTTGACGACGGCCCAGGAAGATGCCTGGAGTATGGAAATGGGTGAGACACGTCGCAAGGAAAGGGAGAAGCCCCGATGGTGCGTTTCCATTCTCAGGTCCTTGATGGTCATTGGTTGTAGATCCGCAAGTTTGGCTGTGCCGGGTGGGTATTGCTTTCCAACGCCGTAAGCTACCATCGTCTCTCGAGTTTTTCTTGGAGCACCAAGCCCGAAGGCTGCAGAAGACATCTCTTGCATAAGAGACGTAGAGATAGCCTGCTCGATTAAGAATTTTGGATCTGGAGGCTCTCTCGACTGGCCTGTCTGTTCTTCTTGTAGCCTTGCAATATCCTTGATTGTGCGTTGGATACGCTCCGACTCTTCTGGAGACATGAAGATGGTGTTATTCGCCATCGTGGTAAAGATATAAAGTTTTTGGTATTTAAGAACCCCTTTGATGTAAGATTCGCGAGTGATGTTGTATGCGGGCTATACTTAGCATGCTGGGTAAGATAAACTATAGTCCTTTATTAGGTGATCGGAGGATCCAATCCTTTTGCGATTGATCTTGATTGAGATAGCTCCGTATTGAGTGATTCATGCCGAGACATTCTGTAAGGTCAGCACTAGTTGCCGAGTTGTCTCTAAATGTAACCAGTACCATGTTATCTCGCGGCACACAGCGGCAAAATGGACGCCTTTAACGATGTTGGTTGTTTACTGAACTGGACTTTGCGTCGAAGGGGTTTCACCGATTGGTGCTGAACCAGTCAGAATACGGAGAATCCGAAATACCCACTGAGATGAAGACTTTTTGACCGAAAAGAATCTCGAACCGATCGTGTCCTTGATAAGCTCTTTGTTCCATGACTCTGAAGGATCAGGTCTGACTGTGCCCGCGGAGATGGGCCAATGGCAAGGCTCCTTTTCCGAGCGCACCAATGAAGATGCTGGATGTTTAATGAAACGAAACCTCTCCTCAGATCCTAGTATTGAAGCAGCATCAATTTAATTAGGCAAAGGTCCATCGTCTACATAATGAATTCTTTCTAATCTTGGATTTTCTCCATACTTGCATTGATCCTGGTCGTGGGAAGGGTACTACTTCAAGTCTGGCGATATTGAATCGATACTTCACCGACATTGCCGATCGTGTTTGGTGAGATTATGTGCCATTTTCTAATTATAATTGCATCTTGCCAAGAGACTCCTATACAAAAAGTCGAGTCCGGCCATTATATACCTTGTCAAGCACCATTCAGTTCTCAGCAACCTGTCCAGTGGGGAGCATTATGGCACGGTCGAGGGCATATGGTAATCCACGGTGACGTCCTCGAATCATCATCAGACAGATGACTGCTTTTCCAAAGGTTCCAAACATGCCGCATAGTGAGGTGCTCACTGTCGGGTACCCAAGACTCAGCCCAACATTTCCGCTGGCAAGGGGTTAGCTCCTGTCTCTCAAATCGATCCCACCCAAGTAGCACTTACTATGCAGAGGTAACCTCGAATAGGACTGAAAATACCGAGAAAGCCTAAGACTATTGTCAGATCATATACTTACCATGACCCTCAGAAGTGTACTTACAGGATCATTGACATCTGCAATCCTTTTAGACTCAGAGATACATATACAAAAGGTTCCCAAGAAGATATACCAAAGGTCGAAGCCAAGCTGGTTCTTCATATGCGTTAAGAGATAAGTCTTGCTATGCTTCTCGTCTAGGGACTTCTCTTCTTCCCACAGACCAAGGGACTTTTCCTCATAAGCATTTGAAGCGCGAATACTGATCGCAATGGGAAAAACGGCGATGTACATCATGATCAGTAAGCTGAGCTGCACAGCGGGACTGACGTTGGCAAGATTGAAGCTAGCGGTACCAGTATGGCGCGCTGATGCAGCCTGGAAGATAGCGGCTGGGATGCGCTGAGAAAGCGGAAGTGAGGAAACTTCAGGGTTGGAAAGGTCCAGAACTATTATGAGAAGAATGTCGAGGAAGTTGAGAGCGAAGATGATACAGAAGAGGATCCACGTCGGACCGCTAGGGAAGAGCAACGTGTAGCACCGACGAGGATAAGTGAGCAGGAATGAGAGGGACTCTTGTGTCGGTGAGGACTTTGGTACCAGCTTTGACATGATCCAGATGCTCAGGCGCAGAAAGACCGGATAGAGTGTGTTTCCAGCAAATGCGAGGAAGCTCATTAGGATCATGGGCCACTTGGCAGTACGGAAAGAGATCATGGAGTCCGGTGTGAGAGTAAAACCTAGGTTATCATACATTGTCTGAGCAGAGTAGATGCCCCTGTGTGAAGAATCCGGTCAGTGAATTTGTAATGCGTAGATCTCTGTACACTCACCACCAGGTCTTATCCTGCGCACTAGCCTGTAGGACATCCGCGTATTGCTTATCAGCAGTATGGATCCAGCCGACGAGACAAACCGCACCAAAGATATGAAGACCAAAGAAGTAAACTAGAGGTGTTTTAGCTATCATGGACTCCTTGCCAGCTTGGTACACGGGTACTTACCCACGACTATCTTCAGCAACAGCTTCAGACTCCTATACTCAATACCACCGAGAATCTCTCGATCATGTGAAGTGAGGTTCTTGAACTGCGAGTTCCGTCCGAGGGTGGCTTGGCGTGAGAGGAAAGGGACATCGTTGATGGCAGGCTGTCGGTTCGAGTCTGAAGAGATGGGGCGCGGCTGGGGTGCTGTCTGTGATCCCAGAACCAGGAACGAAGCTGCTACGCCGGCGACTCGGTCCATGGAGCGGGAAGCTGTGACTTTGAGGCCATCGTCGGTGCTGAAGCGTCGCCGACGACGCATGGATGAGCTTCCGTCGGTCTGAATTCTATTGGGTACAGGTTTGATTGCATCATCTATGGCCGATCAGTATAGGAACAGATATTTTGCGGTCGAGTCTCTCACCATCATCACTTTCTTCTGGATTTCGCGCGGCTTCATGGTTTCTGGGAGCGATTGGATACCCTGGGTTGATCTGTCAGTACTCATCGAAGACGTGCAAGAGTAACTTACCACGTTCGCGAGCTCGCGGTCCAGGGATGTAAAGGGCAGCGTCTTCCTTGTGCCTTTCGGTGGATGGATCGAAGGTGATGGTCATGGTACGGGCCAATGGCCTGTCTTCATTTGCAACTGTATGATGCTCTTCGATGGGTACCTCTGTCGCTTTGGCCTTACCATTTGTCTCATCTGTCGCTTCGGCAGAGTTTTCAGTTGTATCGGCAAGGACTTTTGGCTCTTGATGAGCACTCTCAATGTCGGCATTGGTTGTGCCAGTGCTGTTGTCGAGCATTTGGGGAGCTGCAGGTAGATGGGATTAGTTCAGGGTGGTGATGGGTTTATTTGCAAATTACTCACCAAGACTCTTCAGATGCCTCTTGAACCAAAATAGGCGCACGATAACTACCACGATATTTATGAAGCCCAGATTGGTCAAGATAGGAATGAAGTAAATGTAGAGCTGCTGGTATGTCTTGAGAGCCTTGACGTCGATACTACCAAACAAGTCAGGAATGGTCACAAGAAAGAGTGCGCAACGCACGTGTTCAAGCCAGACTCGGTGGACGCACTGGCACCAAAGAACCAAGCATCGATGGCGGGCATGTTTCCGTAAGGGTACAGGATAGGCAGGGCTATCAAGCCCATGAAGATGATGTACGCATCTAGCGGCAAAACAAAGATTAGCTATCACATGGCAGAGGCTGCACGCGGAAGTGGGTGGCATCACAGTGTAATGTGAGAAAGTTGATCGGCGGGCGCAGCATGTTGGGCAAGATGAGCGACTAAGTTAAGGCACAGTCGTTCGTGGTACGGAATAAGGTTACGGTTGTAAAGGTGAGGAGGGAAAGAAAAGCGCTCTAGATATTTTATAATGAGCAATTTGTTGCCCTGCCCCCTTCGGCATGCCTGAAACAGTCAAGCTACTAGACAAGTGCTGTGGGGTCACACGAGATGTATTTATGCTTATGACAATGCTGCAAGGAGAGGCCGTTGGTAGACATCCCTAGGCTGTTGGATGGGATACGATACAGCTTTACAGCCAAGATGACCACCAACGTAAGTACGCGTAGCTGGACATAGAACAACGTCCATTATACTCATGATCAATCCGTTGAAGACAAAAACATATCCAAAAAATTGACAAGCCAAAGGGAGGCCTCAAATTCGGATGACATGGTCTGCGGGCGTTGAGATCATAGTGGAGGATCAAAAAGCTTGATTCTGTTTAGCACCAACCGGAGCTCAAGACCGCCCTCCGCGTCTTGGCCTTATTTCTCGGGGTGTCGGACTCTCCTCCGTCGCTTAGTAACCAATCGCTGGCTGGATGTGGTGGGGCAAGTCGATTCCTCAGCAGGTGATGAGATTGAGGTATTTTACGCTCTTGTCCAATCGAACGCGACAAGCATTCTACAGGGTAGGTACCGTTTACTCTGTTTCTTTAGTTTTACAAGCTGCACCATCGTTCAGGGACTCATTGGAGTTTCTGAGACACTATTTTATGAATGTCATCTCGGGGCGCAGCCTGTACCTCACTGTGCGAGAGACGTTTTGGGTAAATTCAGGATGGTTGAACATGCTGGACTCAGTTCACCGTGATGAGCTCTTCCCTTCACGTTGTGGTGAAGAAAGAAAAGTTCTTTGTTTTTATAATTCTTGATCCTTCCTCAGAGAAGCAAGTTTTTAGGTAGATGCAATGCAAATTCAAATTCTAGGAAACAACTATTCATACGTATGTTTTAAACGTTATCCAATGCTCGTTCCATGCTCAAACACAAATGGCCTCCCTTCAATGATATGTTCTTCTCTACAACATTCCGAATAGAACTCCTCAAGAAGCTTCTGCCTTGCGACCATAGACGTAGCGAACAGTCATGTAAGCATGAACCTTTTTGTTTTTGAGGAACTTGCGCATCTCCATGAGGAAGACTTGATACTCGTCCTCAGGCCACTGAAGAATGGTCTTCCAGAGGAGGAGGGTGTAGCCTGGAGTTTGTCAGTAGTGAGAGAGGGATGACATGTCTGGTGACGTACCTTCGAGATCGTTCTCGAGAGTCGCGCGGACGTAGTTACCGACCGAAGCGAGTTCAGGGTCACGGGGCCAACCACCAATAGGGAACTAAACCATCAGCCTTGCTTCGCGATTCTCTCAGTGCAACTCACCTTGTACTCAATGCTCTTGATGTCAGTGAACCCAGCAGCCTGGATGCCCTTCTCCTGCAAATCACCCTCCTGCACGAAGAACGGGCTTCCAAGCGCAGCGCCACCTTCAGTGAAAAGCTTCGCCCAGAGCTTCAAGCAGTCAAGGTCATCAGTGGTTCCGTCATCACTGCGAATATGGACGTCTGCTTCGCCGGATTGGATCCAGCCGTCGGGGGCACAGCAGCGGTAAGCTTCCTTGAAGAGGGAAGACCAGTCTTTGATAGCGCCGAAGAGATAGCGGATGTGGATGAAGTCAAAGGTGTTATCGTCCCATGTCCAGCGAAGGGTGGCGTCGTCGATCTCGAACTTGACGTTGGGGGGAACCCAGCTGGGAATGGTGAG